>CM044396.1:64060000-64322500 GCA_024322285.1 Musa beccarii
CTCCATACTTATAGATCATCTAAGTTGGTCATTTGCAGACTGCCATAACTATAAGAGTTTTGCATGAGATCAGAGGGAAGATGAGAATTATTAAGGATGAGAAGAGATTAGATACCTTAAGGTATTGTCTGGTTCTGAATGGAGGAGATTCATTAAGCCATTGACTGGAGGCTCCAGCCTGCCAGCCACAATGAAGTTATGAAGCATCAAAGAAACCTGGTTAAGGTACTTTGATCCAGATAACCCAGATTAATTTAATCGACCTAGTGAATTTGATTAAAATAGCCATCTCTTGTTTTTTTTTCTAAAACCAGATTTAGTATAAGTTGATTGTAGAATGCCGTGTTGAAATGCATTATATGACTTCTTTGTGTTTTTCCATCTTCTGTGAAAATATGTTATTTTGTTCCTTTTAGGTTTATCATGTGTTCCCTAATAAATATAGGTTTAGACTGCACTAGGCATAGGATTGTGAATAATAATTTCTTACTGGATTCTTTAACATTCTTGCTTTAAATTTGGCAGATTATAACTCACTGTAGCTGTAGAACCTTTGACCATCATGGCTTCTATCCTTCTTCAAAATGCCACTTAAGGTGGCAACCTATAAGACATTCAATAATGAAATTGCAAGCTGCTGGAAAGTTTGCTCAACCAAACAAAGCTAGTAGTTATTTCAAAGATTTGGTATATAAGATATGGGAGGCCTCTCCTAAATCGCTCAAAGAGTTTCCTTGGGAGGAAGCTAAAGATATGGTTCTTCGCCAATTGTTCGTTCTTGGAAAAAAGGCTCTCAGGTGGTCCTTCATTGGGCTGTATGCCATAAGCTTTTTATCGGACATATCTCTTGCTATCTCAAGAGATAGAGAATTTCTTGTACCAATTGGCCTCTTTGTTGGTGTAGCATTGGCAGATTACATAAAGGAATCCTTGCAAGAGTTTTTGAGAAGTCGCATTGAGGTATAATTTATGATTTACTCATGATTTATTTTGATTATTCCATTTCTGTTAAAATTTGTGATCATACCCTTGCATGTCTTACTGCTTTTGAACAGGATGGAGACCCTAATACATATCTTCTGGGCATTGGATCATTTTTTGTGTTTGTTAAGTTTGTTTCTTTGTGCTTCAAACTGCAAGGTAAGATGCTTCTTTCGCATATTGGCAATGGTGGACTGATGCAAGTTCTGTGGTTGGCAAGAAAGTTGCCGCAGACAGACGATATCAAGAATCAGAACGTGCTGTTGGTCAATGGTCCTAGTCCTACCAGTTAAATTTATGATACCTACAAGCCTGTTCTTTGAGAAAAATGCTCTCTTGAGTTTGACAACAGGAACAAGATTGTTCTTTGTTATGTGATTTATGGATTGAGGAGGTTATTGTACTCAACATATGATAGTGTGCTCAGAGAAATCAACTTTTTACCTAGTTCTGGATCCTGTAAGATCTATTAGTAGTGAGCTGACCCTTGCATCTTACATGTATTTGTTTAGCCTTGTATTCAAAATTTATCAAGATGGGTTGTACTCCCTACCATGCATGTGAATTAAGTAGATGATGGAGACAGGTTCAACTGAGGCGCTAATCCCTAATGGCAGAAGGTTTGTTCTTGGATTACTGCTCAAACAATCTCCAAATCTACATATGATGCTGTGCTTCAATTTTCTGCTGTGATCTGGGTGTTATCTTGAACATCATGTCTGCAATAACCCGGTGAGTATAGTGGATTTGGTCATCAATTATGGGCATTGTTGTTCCCCAACTGCTCACCTATCTGCCTTTTTCACCATTACTGCAGGTTATGTTCGTCTACATGTGCAAAGTCCATGAAACTGCTTGGTTAGAGTGGCTTATTACC
Source organism: Musa beccarii (assembly GCA_024322285.1). Classification (NCBI taxonomy): domain Eukaryota; kingdom Viridiplantae; phylum Streptophyta; class Magnoliopsida; order Zingiberales; family Musaceae; genus Musa; species Musa beccarii. The sequence goes on from CM044396.1 coordinate 64,061,859, forward strand.
TGAGGACTAAGGTATTCTTTGTTTCACCTTCTTGAGATTTATTGGAACTTAAAACTAATCCTTGCTATTATGTCCTACCTATATATTAAGATTTGAATTACTGGTGTCTTCAAATTACGATGACGGTAAATGATTGGAATATACTGATCGTGTACTTCACTGCCTTTGTTAAGAAGCAAGGTCACAGGACAAATCCCAAGTTGCTTCATTCGTGACAAGAAGCATAGTAGATTAGAGTTCCAGTCCTGGAAACAACTTCTCTATCTATCTTTGTTGATGGCATCATCAGCTTTTCTCAAGGCTAAACTACAACCAAGTAGTCAGGAGTTTAATTACGTTAATAGTTGCATTAAAGCCACTGATGTTACGGAAACGAGGCGTTAGAATGGCAATTGGTAGAATTGGGTAACTATAAATTTTATCCTATCCGAATCTGTATCCCTATTATCTCAAACTTGATTAATGCATATTCATTCTTACATATACATCCCTAATGGCTTCGATTGAATGATAATTCGCACAGATCCATGGTCAACTTAGGACAAGCCGACATGATGAGAGCAGCAGGTCACAGCCAAGACAGACACACACAATGTTGGTGGTGACAACGAAAAGGATCAAATGGTGGTCAAAAGTTTACACTGCATCGACTGTGAGAACTCTTTTTCTGCTCGACTAACTAAAAACCATCATCATCTTTCTCCTTGAACCTGAAGCCTATTTCATGTCTGCAGTATTTTCCACCAAAATGGCACAGGAATTCCTCTCTTCGGGGACTTGCTCATGAACTTGAAATGTATTACCAACACAGCAGAAGATTAAGCATCGCCCCATGCAGCAAACACTGGCATATGAGGCGCTGATGTAGCCCAAGTAGAACCAGTGAACTCTGGGGATGATCCCTTGGCATACAAGAGCGAGAGCCCAGTTCGATCCACGGAGCTGCTCAAGCTCTTCCCTAACCTGTCCGTATCACCGACCCCTTGCATTGACCTCGAGCTTCCCAGGACCAACCCATGAAGAAGAGGCGAGAATTCCATGGGGCTCCTGTACCCGCCATCCTCTGCCATGGACTCGGGAGGAGTTTGCTGTTGGAAGTCCATCTTCCACCCCGTACCAGAGCTGCTGCTTTCTTCTGTAAGATCTCTGCAGCTATCCTGTGCTGGAGGTGGCTCTTTTCCTGCATCAGTTGCCTTGTTTGATCTCCTGGCAAGCTCTCCCGACAACAAGGTACTGCTCGCCATTATCTTCTCCACATCGTATCTTGCCATGTCAAAGTTAGTAACTGCATTTACCCCACGAAATCTAATTGCTGCAACGTCATAGGCTTCGCCTGCTTCTTCTTGTGTACCTGAAAGGCTGATGATGATGCAACAGTGATCTTATTGAAGGTGGCAGACACCAGAAACTTACTGAAGGTTCCAAGGTAGAGATCTTTGTTCCCAGCAACTCGACCGATCCGAGCTTGCCACCTTCCATGCTGGTGATGCCTGAAGAGCAACATTAAATGACAAGGAATCAGCAGATGATATCAAAGCTGAGAAATGTGGATGCTCGATCTCTTATAACCCCAAGTCACCTTGTGACTCCTCGGTACATTGAAGCACCTCGTGAGAACCCACTGCTCCTTCTGTAAGCAACTCGAAGCAGAGATAGATGAGACCTCCACCAGTCCCTGTTAGGATTAGTGTAGAAGGAGATTCACCTTCTTAAGTGGGCAACGGACTCTTGCCTGGTCATGCTCTTCATCTCGTCAAGCTCTTGTTGGTAATTCTCCGACTGCATGAATTCCCATCACAGTGTTGCAAGTATGAAGAAGATTTGAACTGATCAAACATACCGGGAAGTTGATGTGTGTTGATGAACCCCAGTACTTCAATGCAGCCAAGTCATATGCTCTGGCAGCTTTCTCCTCCATATCGTAACCCCCTGAGAGATTGAAATGTGAGTGGGATATCTGAGCTCACTCATGAAGAAGTTGACAGGTGGAAATGAAGTAGATATCTGAGTTCAGGGTAAGGTTACCAAGATAAACTGCAGAAGCTCATGATGCTTTATGACAAATCTCCCAAAGCAAGAACATGGCAGACAAGATTCCATTTGTAGGTAGCGTGGTTTAGTTTTCAGTCGGAAACATCAGGACAAGAGGTTCTTGGAACAGAATCTATTTGCTCTGCTCACCTTGCCTTCCTTTCCTAGTCTGGCCTTCTTGCTTGCAGGTGTTGTCCCAGAGATGTGCTTCGTATCTACCAGTCCACCGATGCCTGATGCATTGAGAATCACATGAAAAGATCTCATCGTATATTTGTTTTTTTTTTTTTGACAGAAAGAAGATCACCAGAAAAAAGAACATTGATTTGATTCATGGCGAAAAGCATGAAACGTTTGCAGTATCCTACAGAAGAAAATGAGAAGATATACTAAATGACGGCCCTAGTAAGAATCACCACCATGACTACTGACCGGGTAACACCTCTATACTGAGACGTTCTCTGCCCAAATGTGTCAACGGTTTTCCCATGAACTGGTTGCTTCCGGCCTCCTTTGCCGGTCCTCCTCTTTCTTGGTGCATCTGAAACCATGCACTCGGCAGCAACAGCAGCAGAGGTCTGCAATGGAGTTGTGACATAGCTGGACTGAGCCCCAGGGCTCATGGACAAGCTCAAAGATTGCAGATGACCATATGCCATTGCACCAACAGGGTTGCCGGCTCCAAGACCTCCTTCCTCGCACGATCCGTTGTTGCAAGCATTGTGGTGCCTGTGCACCCAATTTCTCAGTCCGGGAATGGCGTCCACGTCCATTTCATGGCTTGTCACCTCAGAGCACATCCCTTCCTGCGATGGCCCAAAGCACAGTTGTTGTTGCACTTGCATCTGGTTGACATGGCCTCCGGCCTCAGATTCCTCGTTGCGGTGCATGCTGTCTAAGCTTAGAGCGATTGCTGCTCTGTCATTGTTCTCATACTGGTGATGGATCCCTATATGCTGTCCGCCACTGAGAAAGTCTGCTAGTTTTGGTGATGGAGATGACATCATCATTCCTTCATCACATTGAAAAATGAATAAGAACAAGCATTTCTGGAACGTATTACCGATGCGAAGGCTTCCGGGCAGACCTTCCTGCTGTGGTCTCCTGAGTGCTTCCATGATGCAGATAGACCCATCGGACTTCAATGGCATAATGGATAGCTGCGAGTGAAGTCCTCCGCCGTTCTCATCTTCCATCCCGTAGCATACACCGGAGTTGCATGCTACTGCAGTCGAAGCAGCGGCAAGAGTGGGTCGAGTTTGGCGATGAGGTGACTCTGAAGAGACCTCCGTGTTCATGTGAGTGGAGAGAGAGAAGCCCAACCAGTTGTTGCTGCTCATGGATTCCATTCTCCTAACACTGCACTAACGAGAGGCGAACCAAATAAGATCATTCAATCTAAGCAAAAAGAATGAGCTCCAACAGGCAAATGCTCGACAACAACAAACAGTGGGGATTTGTGGTCTGAGAAGGGGGAGAGTGTTGTAGTTTTTCGTTTTTATGGCGACGCTGCTAATGGGAAGAGGCCCCCTTCCATTCTTTATATCTCACCATCAGATGCCCAAACAAGGCTGCTACCTTCACAGTGTAATGGCCAGGAGACAGAGTGACAGGGAAAGACGACTGTCCAAGTAGTCACTTCACAACAGTACTTTCTGTACTAAACGCAGTGCAATCCATGACTCCCGTTTGTCCTCAACCTGACCTCCATTTGCATAGATTTATAACACTAATTCACTGCTATTACAGAAGCTAAAAGATCTCCAAAGAGTTTCTGCAAAGGCTTTCCTGCGATGTATGCATTTGTGCATGGGCCTTCTTTGGGACACAGTTTTCCTGAGGGAATGATTTGGTACCGGAGAAGTATGAGGTACAGAGAGATTCCAGGGTACAGATATCAACATCCATGTATCCTTATACCCATCTCCTTTCTGGTTACTGCAATGATGACCGTTTCATCACACTCTTCTCCCCCACCTCAGAAACTATAGAGCAGTTGCCTCTTCCCCTTCGACTCATTTGCCTTTGCTGCTGTGAGAATCTACAGCTGAAAGCAGAAATGATCATGGCCGAACTGACAGAAGCAGATCATAAGAATGCGACTTTTGGTTTGAGTTCGAAGCAAAGATGTTGCAGGTTGATGACCGAGCCTGAATAGGGATGCATACAGGTCTGTGGTCTGTGAAGTTTATCTTTCATTATGTCGATTTAGATACTGCCACTTTGATTCTCATCTGCTGCCATTCTGTTCATCCTCGAAACAGCACACCAACTGGTTCAGCACAATGCCTGATTGATTCCAATGGAGGAGGTTTCATGATCCAACCTGATGTCTCTTCTTTCTGAAGGAGAGTACTGAGACCGGACTGATGCCAAATGGGGACTCCGGTGGCGGAGACAAAGAAGCATTTCGCTTTGAGTACACGAGATGGAGAGGTTCCGGTACAAACAAATGATTTGACAGTTCACACTGCGTCTTCTGGCACTTGAGAGTCGGAAGAAGCTCGGATGGGGACAGAGAGATGACCAGTACTACTGTGGAATTAATTCGACTCTCTCAAGATAAGACGGAGATCAAGCTTATGCTACCGTACAATAATAGTGCGAAGCACGAAACCCAAACAAAATCCAAGTAAGATACCCCCACACAATGTGCCTAAAGGCAAAGCACCATGGATCCCTATTTGGTAGCAATCGACTGAGAGCCACAAGGGAGCTGTACACTACAAGAGTAGACTATGCTGGTACGGGAGAGATGGAGAGATTAACTACGGTCTGTGTGATGGAAAAGAGGAGGCACTCGGAGACCTCTAGGAGCCCCCACGGATGCCACCACCATGATGGAAAGTGGCTGGGTTGCAGGAGAAAGAACAGTCATGGTAGGGTCTTCGTCAAAGCGAGAACCAAATGGATGTTACAACATTGCTTCCCATCTGTTGGCATGTGGTTAAAGCAGGCTGAGGCGGGACAGAGCCTTCAATGCTGAAGTCGTCTTCAGAGGTCAATGCTGACGGCTAAGGCTGAAAAGGTACCCCATCTGCTTCTCTTCATCTTTGGCTTTGTCGTCTTAGCCATTGGCGGGGGAATGTTAGCGGTACTTAAGTAGGACGCTCGTGAATCTAAGTTGGGATTGAGGTTCTCCGTTAGATGCACGAATGAGCAGCAATCGTGAAGTAAAAAAGACGGAATCTTTTGCTGCTGAACGGAACGCATGCCGTCGATGATGGCAGAACTCCTCCCAGAATGAGTGGGTAGGATGTTTGGGAGGAGGATGTTCGGGAGGAGAGAAAAAGTATTAAGCATAAAAATTATATTATTATTATAATAAAAATATTATATAAAAAAAATTAAGATTAAATTATAATATATTAAATTTATAATATATATCTTTCAATATCATTTCTAAAATCTTTTTCTGATCCGCAAATGCACCATCAACAAATTTGAAAACCATGACAATATTAATTTATAAGAAGAATTAGACTCATAATTTTTTTTATTCTTCACAGGTTCAATATGAATGATTGATTAAGGATCAAGAAAGATCGAGAATAAATCTATAATCTATATATGATGATCTAGGATGATAATTAGGAATTCTTTTCGGGCATCTCTTAAGAATCCTATTATAATTGATTCCTTTTCTATTAGTAAACAACCATAATTAGAATTCAATCAAATCTATAATATATCTTATATAATTAGATAGCGTCACCTAGTTTATTTTCTGATAAGATATATAAAAATTAAAATTAAAATAAATAAAATTAAAATTATTTAAAAATAATTTTAATTTATTAGATTTTAAATTTTTTTTATAGATGTGTATGACTTTTATAAAGCAAGCCAATAAATCTAATAAACATAATAATATCATATTAAGTTTGATTACTAATATAAGTCATAGTTGTTGTATGTCGTAAATGTCATGCTTCATTTTATGTACCATAATACTGTTTAATGTAGTATAAAACAACTGTTGTAATTTATCTTATCAAGATAATACTCTTATATATATTCAACAATAATATATATATATATATATATATATATATAACCTTAATTACGTAAACAAAAATATCAATTATAATATCTACTCAAACATACATCACCATATCTTTTATAAAGTATTCACAATCCTAATTAGAAGAAAATATTCTTTTAAACATTTTAGATTATAAATCCTAAGTGAATGAATCGACAATTAATATAATAAAACTCATGTTCTTAATTAACATTAATTGTTTTTAGATTTTTTCTTCAAATACTTTATATCATAATGCATAAAACTATTAAAATATTTATCATTCTTAAAGAAAAAAATTATAATATATTATAAAGTATATTAAGTACTTGATAATTGAGTCTAATTACATTAAGTTATGAGATAAAATTTTACAATTATAAAGCTACCAAATTAACTTTTATTCTTGATAATGCAATAGTACATTATTTTATATTTTTCTTATAAATTATCTCTCTCATTAATAAATATAAAAAATTAGACTTCTTACTATCGAGTCAACTTATAGAACCAGCATATGAAAATATAGTAATTTCAAGCTAATCTAATTATATATATATATATATATAATATATATATATATATATATATATATATATATATATATATATATATATATATATATATATATATGAGCACATGATTTTTCATCCTTTCTAGATATCTTATTATTATTATTATTATTTATAATTTCTTAGTATTTCATCCTTGGATAACTCTAATATCTACCTAGTATTTCAACTACAAAATTGATATCTGGTTTAATATATGCTTAAGCATCTAATAAACTTTCAAATACACATACATGAGAAATAATTTTCTTTTATTTGATATTTTTACAAGCCATTTTAAAAATAATTGTTTTGATTAAAATTTATTAGTTTTGTTGTTCACTGAATAAAGCTGTATATTAAATTTCTCCAAAACTTATTTAATATATCCTTTCTGAGATGGCCTTAGCGATTCTTTAGAAATATCCCTAAATATATTAATACCAATAACATAATATGCCTCATTTATATAGACTCTTAAAATTTTTAGTGAGAAATATTTTGGTTTCGTACAATACATCAAGATTATTACTTATAAGCAAAATTTTATTTACATATAAGACCAATATAATAAAATTACTCTAATTGACCTTTAGATATAAGTATTGATCAATAATATTTTTCTTAAATATGATATAAATAATAGTATTATGAAACTTTATATACCATTATCTAGAGGCTTTTTTAAGATCATAAGTAAATTTTCTAAATTTATATACCAAATTTTACATCTAGATCTTCATTCAAAAAAGTTATTTTTACATCTATCTAATGTAATTTAAAACCATAATGAACTATTAATATTATAGTAAATTTTAACGAGTCTATTAGATAAATATATTATTATGATTAATGTATTCTTTATGAATAAAATTTTTAGCCATAAATCTAATTTTATATCATTTAATATTATTCTTTGAGTCATATCTATGTAATAGACCCTTCTACAGTTATTCGATAATTCGATGAGTTCTCAAACATCCTTATAGTCAACTCTTATTGTATTATATTATATTATTTTAAAAATTATTATTTTTTTATAACCTGTGATAATAATGAAAGGTCCTTTTGATTCCTATATCATAATTTAATCATATATATATATCACATATAATAAAAAATGATATGTCTCTTTTCCCTTTGAGATCTTATCAAAACTATTCATTATGGTTCTTTTACAAGATTATTAGCAATGATATCAATATTATATGAGAGTTTATGAATATTATTTTATTTTTCACTCTTATCAATTCTTTTAATAACTTGGGAACAATAGTCTCTAAAATAATAAAAGAGTATTAATTTGTATTTTCTTAATATTATGATAAAATTTTGATATTTAAGAAGTTTCCAATGATAAAAAAGTTTTAATCTCTAAAATATTATAAATATTTCTAATATTAATAATTTTTCTTTTGTTATTGTCTCTGATTATAACATATCCTCCATCTCGACTAGTGAGCTTTGAAAAGTTTATTAAATCTCCAATCATATGTATTGAGTATTTACTATCAATATACCATATTTTGCTAATAACTCTTATTTGAAGACATACTTGCAAGAAAAAAGAGTTTGCTTTAGATACCTACTTAATTTTTGGTTCTTCATATTTAGATCTACCTTTCTTACTTTTAGCTCTATTACTACTCATGAAGCCAATGTCTTCTTTTCTTGATACACAATCTTATCTAGTAAGAATCATGTCAAGTGAGTTATTTTAATTTTAATTTTTCTAATGTTTGTCATAGTAATATATATATTTTTAAGAGATTTTATTACATCATTACTATTAATACTCTTTCAAGTAAAATTTTAGTTTTTCATTCATGACAAGTAAGTTATTCTTTGTATTTTTCAAAGCATACAATTCTAATAATTTTTTTAAATAACTTATTATTAAGTTTAATATTATATAATTCTAAATCTTCACATTAACTTTTTGAATCTTTAGTGTCATGTTTTTATTGTCATCACTTAAGTCTTTGTTCAAGTAATCTTTTTTGGATTTAAGAGCAATATCATTTCTTTTCTTTAGAAAAATTTTCTTTTCTTTGTCATGTGCTTTGTATATCATTTCATAAATTATTAAAGATCATATGATTTCTTCAAGAAGAAGGTTATTTAAGTTTTTAGCTTCTTAGATTGTTGTTATCTTTGAATCCCAACTTTCAAGAAGAGACCTTAAAATTTTACTCACCAATTCAAAATTAGTATAGTTTTTATCAAGAGCTTTTAATCTTTTGATTACATTTGTAAAATGAATGTATATGTCACCAATAGATTCTCTTGATATCATTTTAAATAATTTATAATTATGAACAAAAGATTAGTTTTGGATTCTTTTACTCAACTTATGCCTTCGTGAATGACTTCAAATATGTGTTCTATATCATGTGCAATATCATAAGTTGAAACTCATTTTTATTTAAGGCACAAAATAAAACTTTCATATCTTTAGCATTTAAAGAAAATGTTCACTTTTTAAAATTATTCTATTTCTCCATTGGTTTAAAAGATTTTTGAAAACCAAACTTGACAATATTCTAGAAATTAAAATCCATAGAAAGTAAAAAAAATATTTATGTTTTCCAATAAGTGTAATTCATCCCATTGAACATGAGAGGACATGTGATGAGTGTCTATTTTAATTATATGAAAATGTTATTTATTCAATTGCATGAGGAAATCTCGCTACTTTATTGAGGGAAATCCTCCCTCTTCTTATATAAATAAACATCGACTCTGCTAGTTGTAATATATCATTTTTCCATTACGTTTCAATCTTAACATGGTATCAGAGCACCTTGCCTAAGAGCAAGTCCTCTTCTCATTGTGTTCTTCTCACTTGCGTTGCTGCCAACAACGCGGCGCCACAACAGAGCTCACAGGTCTCCCTCCTCTTTCTGGCTGAGGAATCTAAGTCATCCTTGCACCTGATCCCCCCCTGCTCCGCTCGATTTGTTGCTCCAGCGGTGCAACAGAAATAGGGCAGTCGCAGCCGCCCCTATTTTGCGACGAAATAGAGCTCTTCTTGGATCGAGAAAGAACCCTTACTTCCCCTCCTCGTAGCAACTTGCCATGGCATCGCTACCATCTAGCCCTCGATCGTGCCCGTTCCACCACAACCGTGTGGTCGCCAGCGCCCTTTTCCGTTGCTACCACATGATCGCCTCTTAGCGACCGCTGCGAGCCCTCGGCGGCGTCGCCCTAGCCACACCATCATCACAATGACTATCGTCGTCGCTGCTCCCAACTACGCCACTGCCACTGCTAGCTGCCGAGCCCTTGCAGTACTAGCGTTCCCTTCTGCGGTGTGACAGAAGCAGAGTACTCTCTACTGTCGTCGTCGCAACCATCAGTTGTCATCACTGCTTCATCTTCACCACTGGCATCGATAGCAACCACCGTAGCCAGCATGCAGTGTGACAGAAATAGGGCAGCGCCACAAATCTCAGCTATGATGCTCTTCGCTACCTCCTCTTGGGTCGCAACGGCAGCTTCTTCCCCTTTGCCAACCGTTTCCTCCCTTTCTCGCTGCCTCCTCTTTCTGCTTCTGGAACCCGTTCGAGTAGTGGGCACCAATTTCCGCAAGCGTTGCAGGTGAAGCAGCCCCGGTGCCATTGCACTCCACTTGGCCAGACCTGCAGTCACCAGTAGTGCAAGAGCCGCATGCAAGCCCAGAAGTGGTCGAACCAGTCGAAAAGAACCGGCGGGGTGATAGCGATTTCCTCCTTCCTCACTGTCCAGTGATAGTGATTACTTTGATCTCCTTGGTGACATAGACAGACTTCAAAACTCGCTACTTTTGCTCATCTCCGACGGTGGAGGACGTTCTTCCACTGACTCTCCTCCCTATAACCCATTGGAGCTGACTGCCTCCTATGTCGAGGGCTCCTCTCCACTGCCCCTTCAGCCATCGAACCAGGCTGAATGTTGTGATTTGCACCAATCGCAGCCATCGTCATCTAATTTGCACCAAACAGTCGAAGCTTCCCGTGTGAAAGACATAGCGACAGACTTCTTCCTCTTTTAATCTGCCTCACCATAGATGAGAGAGTGCAGTCACAGCCCTTTGTCACTGATCTCTGAACGTGCTCCAGAGGCGATTGAGGCCTACCTCATTCATCGTTCTGCTCTGGAAATTGATAGTTGTAACTTTTCCCAGCTTCACCTCTTTCTTTCACATCTTAGGCAGTACTCTCACCACTGCTATTGCAATGTTGATATACCAAATCAATCTCAACCGGTCTCTGTGATGAAGAAAAACAACACAGGACAAATTGAAAGCTAAATAACTATTCACCGTGACGAAGGCAAACAACACAGGAAATAATTGACAGGTGACAGAGAGGAAGCCAAGGCCACACAAGGAGAAGATTTGCAACTTCCACCTCCTCTTTCTAGATATCTGTCCTATTAGAATATCTTCATCGTCTACTTCTGATATTCCAGTTACTATTTCTGCTGGAAATCATAGTGTGTCTCCACATACAGGACTTATCTCTATCAATGCTGCTACACTAATATCTTTCAAGTTATCAAAAGACGACAACTATGTATCTTGGCGAGCCGAGTTTACCAATCTCCTATTTGGATACGACTTACTAGGCTACGTCAACGGCTCTCTCAATTGTCCACCAGTAATGGTGAACATCCTCGGAGAACCTAGTGCAATAACAAATCTAGCTCATAAACTATGGTTACGTCAAGACTGTCTCATCCTCCAAGCTATTCAAGTTTCAGTTGCTGGATCCGTCGCACCATTGATATCTTCATGTGTGACTGTCGCAGAAGTATGGTACAAGTTGCAAACAACCTTGGCAAATAGTTCACGTACTCGTATGCTCAGCCTACTATACAATCTAATAAAAATAAAACAAGAGGGAAGTACCATTGTTGATTATTTACAAAATATTAAAGTTATCATCGATGACTTAGCTTTGATAGGTCATTCCCTTTATGATGAAGAGGTCATAATCTATACCCTCAATGGCCTAGGAGATGAGTACAAGGAATTGATAGCTGCAATTCGGGCACGCGACTCACCAATGTCATTCGAAGAACTCTATGATAAGTTGACTGACTACGAGATGTACTTGAAGCGTGAGGATAAGTCGCTCGGACCAACTATTACAGCTTAAGTCGGTCAAAAGTCCAAGAGAAAGAGCAACCAGTATCAAAAGCATATCAACAAAGGTTTAGCCAAAATGACTCTTGACCCTACGGGTCCTAAACAGACCTCCTTTATTCTGCCTCCTCAATATTTCTATCAAGGTAGCAACTCTAATAACCATCAACCCTGGCGTCTTGACTTTACAACACAACAAAGAGTTATTTGCCAACTGTGTGATAAAGTCAGACACTCTGCAAAAGTTTGTCGGTCTCGACCTAAACTCCTTGCTTCATCACGATGGACTCAGGTGAATCTCATGACTACACCAGCTATAAATCAACCTAATTGGATTGTGGATTCTAGCGCCTCTCATCATATCACTTATGATCTGCAGAACTTACCATCCACAACAACTATGACGACAATAAAGATATCATCATCAGTGATGGTAAAGCAATTCTTATTACTCATACTGGTTCCATAATTCTTAATTCACATACCATAAGTTTTACACTCGATGATGTTTTATGTGCATCTTACATTAAGCGAAATCTTATTTCCGTTTCTCAATTCTGCAAACACAATAATACTTCTATTGAATTCTTTCTTGAGTTTTTTCTTATCAAGGATTTGAACACGAGGGCATCCTTGGTGTTCGAAAATCATATGGGGTGACATCTCATGCACAACAGAAGAACAAAAAAAAAACAAAACCATAGATTTCCTTTAGAAAAGTTTTCATCGTCGTGCGAAGATCGGTGCGTAAAAAAAAAATGCAAAAACTACATATGTAAAAGAAAGTACCTATGGAGATCGTATATCCATGAATCCTTACAGATTTATAGGAAGGATGAAGGAGGTCAAGCGTCCTCCTCTCTAGCGGTATCCACATGGTAGGGACTACGATGATGCACCTCTCCGGGGAGAGGAGAATAGGAGGTGGCCACCAAAACGAACTCCCAGCCTATAGAGCTTTGGTTCCCTCCTATTTATAGAGGCCCCCTGTAAACCCTAATGGATTTTGCCCTGTTGGGTATTGGATCTCCATCCAATTACCCAAGCCTCTTGGATTAGCGGGTCTCTACCCAATAATCTCTTATTAACAGTTATTGGATCTCATCTTAGGATCCAATAATTCAGGAGCTTAATAGATATCTAATAAGATATGGGCTCCAGCAGATATCTCATATCAGAACCTCTACTCGTCGCAACATTTACCATATGTGTGTGACCCTCTAGGCCCAATATTGAGCTGACCATGAGTCATACTTGTCAGAACTCCTTCTGACTTAGTAAATTATTATCTCTATAATAATTCACCCAACTCATCGACTACGGACGTACTAGGCCACTACGCCGCAGCTCTCAGACGATATAAGGGAATCTAATCCTTTAGACCTATCTGTCCTCAGTTACCATGTATCTATAGTTCCTCATCCAACTAATATCCCAGAGACTCTATATTGGGCATGGTTCTGTTAGGCCCATATGGTCTCTCCTCGAATCTTGCTCTTATTGGATTCTCCCGGAGAACTCTTTCTCTCTCAATCAGAATAACCTTTGCCAAGGATTTGTTCGAGCAAGAATACATGGGATATTCCTCTTATGTTACCGAGAGCAGATGATCCTCTATTGACACTCAATAGCCCTCGTAAAGTTGGCTATCACTCCCAATAACCGATTATACTAGATCTGGAACTTTCCAAACCTATATGTCTGGTATCAAAGATGGAGTACTCATACAGGACATCCTTGGTGTCTCAAGTTTAAGGACTAGATACACTATTGGGACTACGAAATCACTGTCTGACGTGAGGTATCAATAACCATCTAGCATTCCGTAATCGGATCAATCAGTGAACTTATTCCCCAATGAGCACCTGCATTGTACCCTTAGTGTCCCCACACGAGTAGCTATGAGACCAGCTACCTCCATTATATGGACGGATATACAGCACACCAGTCTATCTGGTTGTCTCGATATCCCTCTCGAATAACCTATGACCAGGATTATTTAGGGTCTGTGTTTAAAGGTAAATCGGTCTCATTATCGTGATCTCATCATAATCCGATTCCTATTACACAGATCCAAGGACATCATAATATATGCAACACGCAAGATAAAGTGATAAAATGCCTAATAATAAGCAAAGAGAAAGAGTGCATATCAAGTCATAAGTGCCATCACTTATGTGATTGACTTGCAGGGCACATATGACTAGCAATCTCCCACATGACTTAAAGCCAATTACCAACATGTCTGGTCCCCATCAGACCTCTATGACGCTCAAAGATAATTTGAGTCAATGGCTTTGTCAATGGATCTACAATGTTATCTTCGGATGGAACTCTTTCCACTACTATATCTCTTCGGGCCACAATCTCTCTAATAAGCTAGAACCTGTTAGGACTCTAGCTATGAGAGTCCTAATTGATAAGGACATTCATGTAAATTCTATCTATGCCGACCCCTATTAAAGAGGTGAAGAGGCTGGCTAGGTTAGGGTTAGGTTGCTTCTTAGAGAAGGAGTCCTATTAGAAGTAGGAGTCCTATTAGAGAAAGAGTCCTATTAGAAGTAGGAGTCCTATTAGGGAAAGAGTCCTATTAGAATTAGGAGTCCTACTAGAGAAGGAGTCCTAATTAGAAGTAGGAGTTGGTTAGAAGTAGGAGTCTTGAGTAAGAGTCATACTAGGAGTTGGGGTTTAGAAGCCCTATAAATAGCCATGTATTCACCCTCTTTTCATAAAAGAATAGATCAATCTTTTAGCAGCCTTTCAGCAGCAACTTGGAGGAAGGAACCCCTATAGAGTTTCAAGGAGGTCGATCCCCTATAGAGATCAACCCCAAGCTTAGAATCCGTAAGGGTCCTAACACTTGGTATTATAGTAGTGTTCTTAGCATCTCGCTGCCCTTCCACAACCATCCACCAGCCCTCCACAATTGCCCAAAGCAATTCTCACAATTGCTTAGAAGATCATCATCGAATTCCACCGTCATCTCCACCACCACAGATCATTCTTTGATCTTCCCGTGAATTGCAACAGGTTCTGGTTATCTACCTTATTGCTGCTGCAATTTAATTATCCTTATTTAAAAATCTAAAAAATTCATTCCTATATTGTTGCATAAACTTTTCGTCGTAAAGTTTTCATCTCTACAACGAAAGTTGCACTGCAGAATTTCAGCCACATAACACTATCTTTTTGATCTTGCTACTGCGTTTTTTCTATCCAAATCTCTATGAAATTTTTACGATAGCTTTGACACTTCCTAATAGTGGTTTTTCCTTTGGTTTTGTCAAAAAATTCTTAATATAAACCACTTATCTTTTACGTCCAAGCTGCTACACTTTGGACATAAAAATCTGCTATGGTACCTCTCCGTGATCCTCAATTTTGTCGGACCTCTTCCTGTCGTTTCTTTCTACAAAATTTTTAACAGCATTACCTCTTCTTTACCAGTAGATTCTCTTTAAGTTTTACTAGAATCTCTGTTGAAAATTTCTGAAAAATATTGCATCTTTACTGCTGAAATTTATTCGGTAAAAATTCTGGTGTTGCACCTTTGTCCTTTTTCTCCTCTGTAACCTACCAAACCCTAGCCACCTTACTGCCACCAACCAAGATGTCTTTAGGGCATCCATCTAGCTTTAAGATTCAGCTATCATAACCTAGTTTCATAACTCTAATAGCATTAAAAATCGTAGCCCAAAATAGTAAACCATTACAGCCGAACCCTTTTATCACCGATCTATTGTCCGAACCTTCCACCACCCCATGCCATTAACCCATTAACAGAAAAAAGACAAGGGCATCTCTGATCTACAGGCATATGCTATGGATTCTCAAGATCCAATTGATACCAAATTTGAAGCATGAGAATCTCGGATTGAATCATGGCTTGAATCGCGCTTCGAAGACAAATTACACGCTTTGTTTATAGAATTCAGAATTGGACAACCAATGAGTCCAACCAAATTACAGCAAGGAGAGAATTCAGAAAGGACCCCAGAGAAGGAGGGACAACCCTCGGACATGCTTCAGCCATGCATGAGGGTGGACTTCCCATGATGGAAAGAAGGAGACCCGGCAGGGTAGATTTCACGCGCCGAACATTACTTTCGCTACTACCGAACGTCGGATAATGCTATGGTGGAGATTGCTATCATCCACCTTGAAGGAGATGCTATTCAATGATACAATTAGCTGGAATATAATCATGGGGCTCTGACATGGAATCAATTTAAGAACGCACTGCTGAACCATTTCGGACCTACGGAGTATGAAAATATCGACGGCCAACTTGCAAATATTCGACAAACCTCTACGATTCAAGAATACCAAATCAGGTTTAAGAAGCTATCTTACCTTGCTCATGATTGGACTGACCGTCAATTGTTAGGAATATTCATCGAAGGACTCAAGCCAGAGATAAAAGGGGAAGTTAAAGCGCGACAGCCCCATACCGTGATGGTTGCGATTTCTTTTGCCCAAATACAAGAAGAACGACTTAGCCAAGATACTCAGAGGATGAGAACCACTCCTAGAACCTTATCATATAAACCCCCTTCTACTCTCAGCCATCTTTTGCTGCTAAAAAAATTGACAAGAGAAGAACTACGTGACCTATCAGCAAAGGGTCTTTGTTGGCATTGCGACGAGCCATGGAACCGCGATCATCGCTGCAAAAGGGGCCACCTCCTACTAATTGAACCTCTTGAAGACATGGAGGAGGAGGTCCAAGAGCTTGAGGAAGAGGTCATGGATGAAGAATAATAGCCAATTGATATTACGATGCATGTCCTTGTCGGTTACGCGAACCCGCAAATAATGAAAGTGGGAGGATTTCTGAAGCAACGACCAATCACTGTTCTTATTGACACCGGGAGCACTAATAATTTTATGAATAGTAAGGTTGCTATCCGGATGGCCTTACCTATTGAGAATTGCAGCAGGTTTGATGTTAAGGTCACAGATGGATGAATTTTGAAGTGTGATCGTAGGTGCCCACGGGTGAAACTGTTACT
The DNA here is from genome assembly GCA_024322285.1 of Musa beccarii. Lineage (NCBI taxonomy): Eukaryota > Viridiplantae > Streptophyta > Magnoliopsida > Zingiberales > Musaceae > Musa > Musa beccarii. The sequence goes on from CM044396.1 coordinate 64,078,605, forward strand.
ACAGGACCAAGAGATAATTGTAGATCTTTTTCCTCCTTCCTCTCGATGATTATGAGGCCGTGCTTGACATCGAATAGTTGAGGATATTAGGTGATGTTTCTTGAAATTTTTTGAAATTAATTATAAAATTTTACAGTAAGGGGAAATAAGTGATACTGTGCGGGAAACGTGGGGGCGACGTAATGACGATTTGCACACAACGAATGGAGAAAGTTTTGCACAAAGCATGCAGCAGCTTTTTGGTACAACTTGAGCAGTAATCTAAGGGAGAGCCAACCAAATATGAAGATCCAAATCTACTTTCCTTGCTTGCTGAATTCTCAGATATATTTGATGAACCACGTAGCCTACCTCCTAACTGCCGGCATGATCATCATATACTGATTCTTCCAAGCAAACCTCTAGCAAATACTTGGCCATATCAGTATCCACATCTCTAGAAAGGTGAAATAGAAAGGATTGTAAAAGAGATGCTTGAAACAGGAGTTATTCAGCCAAGTTGTAGCCCCTACTCTTCACCGGTGCTCCTTGTACAAAAGAAAGACAGAACATGGTGAATGTGCGTTGATTATCGAGCTCTCAACAGCATAACCGTCAAGGGCAAGTATCCTATTCTAGTAGTAGATAAATTGCTTGATGAGTTAAAGGGAGCATGAGTCTTCACAAAGCTGGACCTTTGATCCGGGTATCATCAAATATGAGTGTGTGAAGAAGACATACCGAAAACTACCTTTCGAATACACAACGGTCACTACGAATTTCTAGTAATACCCTTTGGTCTCACCAATGCTCCCTCCACCTTCCAGAGCCTTATGAATGATATTTTCCGGAGTTATCTTTGTAAGTTTGTGTTGGTTTTCTTCGACGATATCCTTATTTACAGTCCTTCTTTTGAAAGTCATATTCAGCACTTATGACTTATTTTGATAATTTTACGAGAACATGTTCTTTTTGTCAAAAAAATGAAGTACAGTTTTCTTCAACAAAAGGTGGAATATCTTAGGCATATCATATTAGAGGAAGGGGTGGTAGTGGACCTCTTCAAAATTAAAGCAATGTAGAACTGGTCGACCTTGAGGAACATAAAATCGCTGCATGGCTTTCTCGGTTTAACAGGTTACTATTGCAAGTTCGTGAAAAACTATGGAAAGATCAGTGCACCCCTTACTTCCTTTCTGAAAAAAGATGCTTTCCAGTGGTCGGACAAAGCCACCGCCGCCTTTGACGAACTTAAGTCGTAATGATAACAACGCCCGTACTAGCGTTACCTAACTTCGGCAAGACTTTTATTATTGAAGCCGATGCCTCCAGAGTCAGAATTAGTGCTGTACTAATGCAAGAAGGCTGCCCCCTTGCTTATACCAGTAAGACATTATCTTCTTCCCATTTCAAGATGACTATTTACGATAAGGAGATGCTCGTGATTGTGTATGCGGTATCCAAATGGAGATCGTACTTGATCGGGTGATGCTTTCAAATCAAGACTGACCATAAAAGGCTAAAATATTTCTTGGAGCAGAAGATATCTTCCCCCGAGTAGCAAAAATGGGTAACAAAGCTTCTTGGATATGATTATGAAATAACTTATAAAAAGAAGAATAATAATGTTGTTACAGATGCGCCTTCGCGACTACCCAAGCAAGCTGAATTTTCGGTTGTTTCCCTTCCGACCAGCGACTTCCTTGAAGATATTAGGAGGGAATGACAAGATAATCTGGAAACGAGTAAAATCATAAAAAAATTGGAGGAAGCACCAAGCTCCGTAGCTCATTACAGTTGGGACTCAGAACCTATAAAAGAATTAAGCAAAATTTTTATTGGATAGGGATGAAAAATATTATTGCTGAATTTCTAGTACAATGTGATGTATGTACTATGGCTCCAGATTTTGGAGCACATCGGAGTAGTAGCATATAGATTGGACTTACCCGTCAGCTCCTGAATCCATCCAATCTTCCATGTATCATATTTGAAGCTCAAGTTGGGACAACATGAGACAACCCAAAGCCATCTACCAAATATGACTACCCAAGGAGAGATCCAGACCCAACCAAGTGCCATTATTGATTAACGGATCGTGACTCGACGACGATGACCTGCTATTGAAGTGTTAATACAGTGGGAGAACCTATCAACAGAAGATGCCACTTGGGAGAATTATAACGACTTGAAGATCAAATTCTTAGAATTCATGGAACGTCAGCCTCAAGGACAAGGCTGATTTGAAGAGGGTGGGTCTGTTAGGACTCTAGCTATAAGAGTCCTAATTGATAAGGGCATTCATGTAAATCCTATCTAGTCGACTCCTATTAAAGAGATGAAGAGGCCGGCTAGGTTAGGGTTATGTTGCTTCTCAGAGGAGTTCTATTAGAAGTAGGAGTCCTATTAGAGAAAGAGTCCTATTAGAAGTAGGAGTCCTATTAGGGAAAGAGTCTTATTAGAATTAGGAGTCCTACTAGAGAAGGAGTCCTAATTAGAAGTGGGAGTTGGTTAGAAGTAGGAGTCTTAAGTAAGAGTCATATTAGGAGTTGGAGTTTAGAAGCCCTATAAATAGCCATGTATTCACCCTCTTTTCATAAAGGAATAGATCAATCTTTTAGTAGCCTTTGAGCAGCAACTTGGAGGAAGGAACACCTATAGAGTTCCAAGGAGGTTGATCCCCTATAGAGATCAACCATAAGTTTAAAATCCACAAGGGTCCTAACAGAACCTCCTAGCATACTGCTCCTCTAGCATACTGCTCCTCCATTCAGGGTGAACACATACTATGAATTCGAATTGCTATCATCAACATCGGATTAGAAGCTCCAGCCTGTGTAGCCCTTAACCTTGAGGCTACTGCCTCCATATACTAGTAAAAGATTCTTAGTCTTTCTCAAGTACTTAAGGATACATTTTACTATTTTCCAGTGCTCCAAGCCTGGATCTGCCTGATACCTGCTCGTGACACTTAGAGCATGCGCTATATCAGGCCTAGTACATAGCATAGCATATATGATAGATCCTATCGCTGAGGCATATGATATCATATCTATGCGTGCCCTTTCTTTAGGAGTCTTTGGGGACATACTCCTAGAAGGTGATATTCTATGTCCCATTGGTATGAGATCTATCTTGAAATTTTTCATGCCAAACCTTTTGATAATATTGTCTATATACTTAGACTGGGACAAGCCAAGCATCCTTTTGGATTTATCTCTATAGATCTATATCCCTAATATGTAGGATGCTTCCCCTAAGTCCTTCATGGAGAAGTGCCTAGATAGCCAAGCCTTTATTGTAGAGAGCATTCCTACATCATTCCCAATGATCAGGATGTCATCCACATACAATATCAAAAAGGTGATAGTACTCCCACTTACCTTCCTGTACATACAAGGCTTATCTTCATTCTTAACGAAATCAGAAGAACTGATCGCCTTATCAAATCTTATGTTCCAACTTCGGGAAGCTTGCTTCAGTCCATAAATGGACCTAAGTAACCTGCACACCTTATTTGGGTTATCCCTAGACACGAATCCCTCAAGCTGTATCATATACACCTCCTTCTCGAGGTTGCCATTAAGGAATGCGATTTTGACGTCTATCTGCCAGATCTCATAAATATAGTGCGCTGCAATAGCCAATAGAATTCGAATGGATTTTAGCATGGCTATAGGTGAGAAAGTTTCATCATCGTTAACACTTTACCTTTGATGATATCCCTTAGCCACTAGCCTTGCTTTATAGGTCTCTACCTTTCCATCTATTCCAATCTTCTTTTTGAAGATCTACTTGCAGCCAATGGGTACAGTACCCTTGGGTGCATCAACTAGGTTCCAAACCTTATTGGAGTACATGGAATCCATTTCTGAATTCATGGCTTCTTGCTATTTCCCGAAGTCATATGCTCATAATAGCATATGACTGAGGATCAGTATCCTCAACATCCTCTCTTCTGATATGTCCCATATATCTCTCAGGAGGATGTGATACTCTACTAGACCTATGTAAAGTTGGAACTTGTGTGCTAGGTATCTGAACAGATTATGGTTGTGGAATGGTGCTTGAGTTAGGTTCTCCAACCTCGCTCAACTCTATTATGCTCCCACTGTCTCCACCAAGAATGTGTTCCTTCTCAAGGAATACTGCTCTCTTGCTATAAAGACCTTTTGGTCCTCAGGGTGATAGAAATAATATCCACAAGTTTCCTTGGGGTATCCCACAAACTTGCACCGTCCCGTCTTGGATTCCAACTTGTCGGGGTTGTGTCTTTTGACGTGGGCAAGACAGCCCTAAATCTTAACAACCTTAAGATCAAGCTTCTTTCCATTCCATATCTTATATAGATTAGACATTACTGATTTAGTTGGAATTTTGCTCAGAAGGTAAGCTGCGGTCTCTAGGGCATATCCCCAGAATGAGATGGTAGGTCGGCGAAACTCATCATGGAACGCACCATATCTAACAGTGTGTGATTCCTTCTTTCTAATACACCATTAAGCTATGATGTATAAGGAGGTGTCCATTGGGATAAAATCCCATGGTCTTTGAGGAATAGGGTGAACTCTGTACTCAAGTACTCACCTCCTCGATCTGATCGAAGGGTTTTAATACTCTTTCCTGTCTGGTTCTCCACTTCATTCTTATATTTCTTAAATTTTTTAAAATTCTTAGACTTATACTTCATCAAGTACACATGTCCATATCTTGAGAAATCATTAGTGAAAGTAATAAAGTAGGAGTAACCACCTATGGCATGTGTCGACATAGGACCATATACATTACTATGTATGAGTTCCAGTAACTCAGTGGCTCTCTCTCCAGTTCTACTAAATGGAGAGTTGGTCATCTTTCCCCGAAAGCAAGGTTCATAAGTCACATATGACTCATAGTCAAATGGATCTAGATATCCATTCTTCAACAACTTTTGAATCCTTTCCTCATGGATGTGACCTAGCCTACAATGCCACAAATATGTATTGTTCACCTCTTCTCGTTTTCTCTTAGACTCACTTATACTCATGATATGTGGAGCTGTATCTAACATAAATAAACCATTATGTAATGTTTCTCTTGTGATGATCTCATCATCTAATATTATTGAATAACCATTGTTCTCAAAAACTAATTTATATCCACTAACTGTCAAATATGAAATGAAAATAATATTTTTGATAATAAAAGGAACATAATAGCATGCATCTAATGCAATAATAGCTCCACCAGGCAGATGTAAGGTGACCTTGCCAACAGTCACTACAGCAACCTTTGCTTTATTGCCCATCTTAAGGTCTATCTCGCCTCTGTTCAATCACCTAGGTTCTGCCAGAACCTACAACGAATTATAGATATGATAAGCACTCCCGGTATCCAATAATCATGTGTTATCATAAGATTCTAACAAATGGAGATTGATCATGAATGTACCTGAAGCTTCTCCAAGCTTCTGTTTCGCCCTCTCTGTAAGGTACTCTTTGTAGTTCCTCTTCTAGTGCCCATCTTTGCCGTAGTGGAAGTACTGATTTTTATCCTTTGTTGGATCTTTCTTGACAACCTTTGCCTTATCCATTTTGCCCTTACCCTTGCCCTTCTCAAGGGACTTCTTAGCCTTCCTGTTTTTTTTGGTCTCACCATCATAGAGAACTGGCTTCTCTTTCTTGATGGTGCTCTCTGCTTCTCTCAACATATTGAGGAGCTCTGGGAGGGTCACCTCATGTTTGTTCATATTAAAATTCATTATGAACTGAGAAAAGGAATCTAGTAGGGATTGAAGAATAAGATCCACACATAGATTATATTCTATGACCATTCCTAGACTTGTGAGTTTCTCGATCCACTCAATCATCTTAAGGACATGGTTTTGAACCGATGTCCCCTTAGCCATCTTGGCATAGAAAAGACTCTTTGATATCTTATATCATTGAGTTCTTCCCTGTTTCTCAAACAGTTTATGGAGATGTAGGAGTATGGAATTAGCATCCATATTTTTATGCTATCTCTGTAACTCAGTAGTCATAGAGGCTAACATATAATACTGAGCAAGAGCGAAATCATCTATGTACTTCACATAACGAGTGATCTCATCCTCGCTTGCCCTTTCGTCGGGTATAGGGATCACTGTATCAAGGACATACACAATTTTCTTTGCCATGAGAATGATTCTCAGATTGCGAAGCCAATCCATATAATTTGGACTAGTGAGATGGTTGACATCAAGTATGCCACATAAAGGATTTGAAAGTAATATTTTTTTAAAATTAAAGATATAGTAGAAAAAAATAACATGCAGACTTTGTAAAAATTAAACAGTTAAGATAAGGACTTCTATCTTAATGTACTCCCACTAATTTTTCATAAGACACACAACACCCTCCGGTATGTGAATCGGAGACCTCCGACGGATCTCTAGTGAGGATCGGGATTCAATCGACGTCTTAACGTAACCTCGAGGGACTCGACCAATCATGTTAAGCCCGTAAAGGTAGGCAACTATTGCCAATCACAACTCCTTGTGATTCCCGTCCTGTTCGGCCTCCAAACCACTATGGCCTCGAGGGACTCGACCAACCATGATGTTTGGTTAAGTCATCACCATCGTTACAAGATAAGTCTGATTCGATGATATACTCTCGAGGGACTTGATCAAGCATACCATGTCCTCAGGTTACCAGTGACATCTCTATATCATAGATAAGATAGTGAAATACGATATAGGTGAGTCTCGAGGGACTCGACCAACTTAACCTACACCGGGAATCGGTTCTTACTTATAACGTTGGAAGGCCAAGTGGGTCAATCTAATTGCCTCACGTTTATCGACTTAATATTATTAATAAAGGGGATTTTGATTTGGTCTCCTAACAAAATGTATCATACACATGCATATTTAATATATATCTACATCGCATGTAAATATATATACATATCTAGTAGGTGTATAATCAATCACACATCACATGAGCAATCACACCAGATGATCATGGACCACATCCTAATGTGATCAGGCCTGAGCTAGTGGGCCCAATCACTCACATCAAGATCTATGTGTGCTTCGGCTCATCTCCATGCCTTGTGATCGTCCTTTTCGCTTCGTCGGTTCCGTCGGCATCTTAACGCATCTCCATGCATCGGATTGTCCGTCTCGACCTCGTGAGTCCCGCTACCACTATGCCTCCTCATATAATTACAATATAATTACAAGCACGTAGGCCCGATAATAAACGAGAAAAATAGAGACTCGCAGACCCCAATAATAATAATCATATATACACACATTACATCACAAGATCTATGATCATCTATCCACATCATACATCACATGTATATGTTATTTTATAGGACTACTAGATAAATAATAATAGTTAATTAAACTATTTAATTAATATATATATTTTTTGAAAACAAGTATATTCAGAGAATTTTTTGAATTCTAAGGGGTATTTTGGTCATTATGTCAAAAGGAACAACAATCAGAATTTCTAAAATTTCGAGGGGCAAAAATATCTTTTGCTCAGAAAAACCTAATCCCTCTTCTGCCTGCTACATTGCGACCGCTACCACCCTGCCGGCGGCGGCCACTCCGTGCGAGCGTGCCACCCCTGCCCGCTACGGGCGCCGCCGCAATAGGCGTTTCTACTTGCGGGCGAGCACTGCCCGCTGGCGGTGCTACCGCTGTAGGTGCCGCCCACCCTTGCAGGCAGGTAGCCAGCAAGTAGTGCTGCCACCGTGGGTGCCTCTGCCCGCGGGCTATGGGGTAGCGCCTGTAGCCTCCGCTGCCCCCGCGGGTGTCTCTGCCCGCAGGCAGCGTTGCCCCCGCGGGCACCACCCGCTGCTTGCTTGTGCGCTCCTTGCACACAATCGCCGTCATCGCTGTTGTTGCCATTGAAGGCAATAAGGTTGCAAGCAGCCTTGCGGCCACTGTACGAGCGCAGCAAGGGCAGCAACACTTGTTGCCCTTCCTCACCTTTTACGCCAATGATTTTGATGACAAAAACTAGTCTAGATCACAACATACATAGTTTAAGATCTGATCTTCTTATGAATAACTTGGCTCTGATACCACTGTTGGGAAATCATATGGGGCGACATCTCATGCGTAGCGGAAGAACAGAAAAAAAACAAAACCACAGATTTCCCGTAGAAAAGTTTTTATTGTCGTGCGAAGATCGGTGTGTAAAAAAAATCTGCAAAAACTGCATGTGTAAAAGAAAGTACCTAGGGAGATCGTATATCCCTAAATCCCTACAGATCTGTAGGAAGGATGAAGGAGGTTAAGCGTCCTCCTCTCTAGCGGTATCCACATGGCAGAGACTGCGACGATGCACCTCTTTAGGGAGAGGAGAATAGGAGGTGGCCACCAAAAAGAACTCCCAACCTATAGAGCTTTGGTTCCCTCCTATTTATAGAGGCCTCCTGTATACCCTAATGAATCTTGCCCTGTTGGGTATTAGATCTCCATCTGATTACCCAAGCCTCTTGGATTAGTGGATCTCTCCCTAATAATCTCTTATTAGTAATTATTGGATCTCATCTTAGGATCCAATAATTTAGGGGCTTAATGGATATCCAATAAGATAGGGGCTCCAGCAGATATCTTATATCCGAACCTCTACTCGTCGTAACACCTACCATATGTGTGTGACCCTCTAGGCCCAATATCGAGCTAGTAGTGAGTCATACTTGTCAGAACTCCTTCTGACTTAGTGAATTATTATCTCTATAATAATTCACCCAACTCATCGACTGCGAAAGTACCAGGCCACACGCATTTCTGCCCAGGCGATACAGGGAATCCAATCCTTTGGACCTATCTGTCCTCAGTTACCATGTATCTATAGTCTCTCATCCAACTAATATCCCAGAGACTCTATATCGGGCATGGTATTGTCAAGCCCATTTGGTCTCTCATCGAGTCTTGCTCTTGTCGGATTCTACTGGAGAACTCTTTCTCTCTCAATTCGAATAACCTTGGCCAAGGATTTGTTCAAGTAAGAATACATGAGATATTCCTCTCATATTACTGAGAGCGGATGATCCTCTATTGACACTCAATAGCCCTCGTAAGGTTGGCTACCACTCTCAATAACCGGTTGTACTAGATTTGGAACTTTTCAAACCTATAAGTTCGGTATCAAAGAGTGGAGTACTCATACAGGACATCCTTGGTGTCTCAAGTCTAAGGACTAGATGCACTACTGGGACTACGGAATTGCTGTCTAACGTGAGGTATCAATAACCATCCAGCATTCCATAAGCGGATCAATCAGTGAACTCATTCCCCAATGAGCACCTGCACTGTACCCTTAGTATCCCCACACAAGTAGCTATGAGACCAGCCACCTTCATCATATGGATGGGTATATAGCACACTAGTCTATCTGGTTGTCTCGATGTCCCTCTCGAGTAACCTATGACCAGGATTATTTAGGATCTGTGTTTAAAGGTGAATCGGTCTCATTATCGTGATCTCATCATGATTCGATTCCCATTGTATAGATCTAAGGACATCACAATATATGCAACACGCAAGATAAAGTGATAAAATGCCTAATAATAAGCAAAGAAAAAGAATGCATATCAAGTCACAAGTGCCATCACTCATGTGATTGGCTTGTAGGGCATATATGACTAGCACTTGGTCCAAGGCCAGAATAGAGGTAACATTTATGAATGACCGTCAACCCCACAAGTAACCCAACCCACTGTTCACTCTTCGGTTGCAGCTTCAATTGATGTGTGGCATCGTCGTCTTGGTCCTCCCTCGTCCCTTATCCAACAAAAATTACTTTCTCGTTATTCTCTTCACAGTTTTAAATCAAGTAACTTTATAACTCATTGTGATACCTGTCTTAGCAATAAAAGTCATAGATAGCCCTTTGGTACATCCTCCATATCTTGCTCTAAACTGTTTGAAATTATTTATACGGATGTTTAGGATCCTACTTCCACCATTTCTTTTGACAAATTCAAATTTTATATCATTTTTATAGATTATTTTAGTAAGTACACATGGTTGTACCCTCTTCATCATAAATCTGAAGTTCCACGGTCTTTACTAACTTTAAAAAGTTCATTGAGAACTACTTTCAATCTACCATAAAAATAGTCTACTTTGATGGTAGAGGTGAATATCAAGCCTTGACATCCTATCTCTCAACTCATGGTATACAACACCTTAAGTCACCTCTACATACTCCTCAACTAGTTGGCTCTGCTGAATGCAAACATCGGCATATAGTTGAAACCAGTCTCACACTACTACATTAGGCCTCCATGCCTCCAATCTTTTGGTCAGCAGCCTTTCAAACTACAGTATATCTTATTAATCGTATGCTTACTCTAGTCTTACAATATCAGTCTCCATTTGAAATACTATTTCATAAATCTCCAAAACTTCAAAAACTCAAAGTATTTGGTTGTTTATGTTATCCATGGTTACGTCCCTATACCTCTCATAAGTTAACTTCACGATCTAAGTCTTATGTCTTCATCGGATACTCTCTTGAACATAATGCTTTTCGATACTATAACCCTCAAACCCAACAAGTCTTTATATTATGTCACGTTATTTTTGTAAAATCTACCTTTCCTTTCTACAACCATGCATCTCCTACTGTGCAAGTCACTTTGGCAAACATTCATCACTGGAGTATACCTCCGACCTTGTCAGACGAGACCCCTATGACACTGTCTAGTTCTTCCCATCAGGATCTACACTCTACTACTCCTCTAGTTCAACAGTTGTGTATTCTTTCCTTTACTCCTACAATCCCTCATTCTCAAGTTTTTCCTATTAATGAAGCCACACATTTAGAGCCCTAATCATTTTCTTTACCTCCTTCTAGACCCAGTGACACTAAAGTACCTCAGCATGACCTAGCTCATGTCAATAACTCTTCACCACCTCTACTAATAATACAACCTCACAATCCCATAGCCTCTGAACATCCAATGACAACATGCTCCAAGAGTGGAATTTTTGAACCACATCAAATCCTTGACTTACATACTATCACATAATCCTCACTTAAGACCATTGAGCCCACCACATTCACTCAAGCCCAAAAATCTCTATACTGGCATAAAGCCATGTGTGAAGAATATGATGCCCTACTCCATAACTCAACATGGACTCTTGTACTCTTTTATCACACACAAAACATCATCGGGTGTAAGTGGGTCTTTCGAATTAAGCAAAACCCCGATGGATCCATTGCCAGATATAAAGTACGACTAGTCGCTAAAGGGTTTCATCAACGATCCGGTGTTGAATTCACTGAGATATTTAGTCCTGTTGTGAAACCCATAATAATCTGACTTATCCTGAGTTTGGCTACCACCAAAGGCTGGCAATTACGACATTTGGATGTTAATAATTCTTTTTTACAGGGGACTCTAACTGAAGATGTCTTTATGCAGCAACCTCCTGGTTTCCTCCTGATAGGACCTTAGCAAGGTTGGGTCTTACTCAACCAAGTAGCAACTAATAAAAACCTTGTGAGTGTAATAAATCCTACCTAGCCACCTCTATCCTATAAAGAAGAGAGGTTAGGATTTATATTTGGGCTATTGGACCTCTTAGCTGCCGCCCCCCTTGTTATTGGGTCGATCGGCTAAAGTTGAGGGTAAATTGGGTAGTTCACTTAGGAAGCAACCCCTAGGGCTAGGGTTTGTAGCTCTATATAAGCTTGTAGCCTCCACCTCTTTGAAACTAGAAATATCAATCTATAATTACAGCCACCAGGCTAATTGGAGGGTGGAACCCCTATAGCATTCCAAGGGTTGATCCCCCTCAAAGATCAATCTTCATAGAATTCCTCTGGGGTTTTATCATCTGGTATCAGAGCAGTGATCTTGCTGCTTTTGCTACCATCCTTGTCGCCCACTATTAGCCAAACAATTCTCACAATTGTTCTTGATGTTGTCGTCTCCATCGTCATCTCCTGACGTAGATCAATTCAATCTACAGTTGCCACCTCCAATTGCATCAGAGATCTGGTATTTTTCTACCACCAATACCCTTTGCTGCTATAATTTTTCATCTAAAATACCAAAAAGAAGTTTTTCTATCTATCCTTTGCCTACGAATTCCTTGCGTCGCAAAAGTTACCATCTTTGCGAACGAAGGATCGCTGTAGAAAATTTCAACCGTGTGTTGCTGCCTTTAACCGATCTAATTGTTATCCTTTTTGAACAAAATTTCTTGTGCACCTCATAGATCATCTTGGCTCCCATCCGTGATTGATCTATCATGGAATTCATAAAAAAAAAATTTCGTGTGTTGCTGCAATCTCTCGTCGCAAACTGTTGAAATTTTTCGACGAGAATTCTGCTATCGCAACTTGCACCGATTTCTTTACTATTTTGCTGTCAAAATTTCTTAATCCAATTTGTTATCCTTGATGTTATCTAAACTAAGATTCTACCGTCAAACACCCTCCTCAAATCCCTGAGTTTTCGCTAGAAATTTCATCGAGAAACTGCTATTTCTTCGATGACAATTCTGCTCTTACGAGACAGCGCATATAGGCAGCAATTTCCATTAATTTTTGTCAAATCTTTGCTGTGATCTACCACAGATCTAAAACCCTCTTCCCTTGCCTTCATCCACTACCATCACAGCCCAAAAAATCCATCAAACTGCAGCCCCAAACTGCACCCAAAACAGCCATAAAACAAGCCTAAACCGTAGCTTACATCCACCAATCCACCAACCCTTTCAGCCACCACTTCTCTCAACCAATACATGCCTTTAACCCGATAGCAAAAAAGAGATCTTAATATTACAGATTTGGAGACATATGCTATGGCATTCGAGGAGGCAATTGATGCTAAATTTGAAGCCTTCGAGACACGAATGGAGGAGAAGATTCAGACTCTCTTTGCCGAACTTAGTTTGGGTCGACCACCGAGCCCAAATAAATCACATCAAGGAGAGAGCTCTAATCGAAGAGATGACCTCCAGAAGAGGGGAGGCTCTATGACCGATCCCCACTATCCACACATGAGGGTGGACTTCCCTAGATGGGAAGAAAGAGACCCGATTGGTTGGATCTCGTGCGTGGAGCGATATTTTCGGTACCACAAAATCGCAGATGCATATATGGTAGAAATTGCGGCTATACATCTTGAAGGGGATGCCATACAATGGTTTGATTAGTTTGAACACACTCATGGAGTCCTCTCATGGCGATAATTCAAAGAAGGACTGCTGATTCGCTTCGGACCAATCGATTATGAGAACATCGACGGATAACTAGCAAAGATCCGACAAACCTTCACCATCTAGGAGTATCAAACTAGATTTGAAAGATTATCTAATAAAACTCATGATTGGTCTAAAAAATAGTTATTGGGGACATTTATTGAGGGCTTGAAGCTGGAGATCCGGGGAGAAGTTAAAGCGCAACAACCGTACACACTTATGGCAGCCATCTCTCTCGCACGACTTCAGGAGAAGTGATTGAACCACGAAGCCCAGCGGACTAGGGTCGCTCCCCGACTAGCAATATCGAAGCTCTCAGCCCCCCTACTATCAGCCAAGCTCCTGCACCAAAAAAGTTGACAAGAGAAGAGCTTCGAGACCGATCTGCCAAGGGGTTATGCTGGCATTATGACGAGCCGTGGAGCCACGAGCATCGCTGTAAAAAAGGGAGACTTCTTGTGATTGAACTAGTGGAAGAAGAGATCAGTGAACAGCCAGAAGAGAGTCTTGAACATGAGGGTGAAGATGTGGAAGAAGAGCTACAATCGATCGACTTTATGGTATATGCGCTAGCCGGCTACTCAAATCCGCAAACGATGAAAGTTGGAGGCCTACTCAAACAACAACCGATCACCGTTCTCATCGATACAGGTAGCACTAATAACTTTCTAAATAGTAAGGTTGCTGCTTGGATGGCGCTTCACATCGAAGGTTGCAGCAAGTTTGACGTAAAGGTCGCCGACGATCGAATCCTAAAATGTGACCAAAGATGCCCGCAGGTGAAACTATTACTGCATGGCCAAGAAATTGTTGCCAACTTCTTTCTCCTACCAATTGATGATTATGAGGCTGTGCTGGGCATAGAATGGCTGACGATGCTATGTGACATCTCTTGGAACTTTTCCAAATTGATTATGAAATTCTATTGCAAAGGCAAACAGGTCACCCTACGCGGGAAGCGCAGAAGCAATATAACCACCATTTCAACCTAACGAATGGAGAAAGTTTTACATAAGATAAATGATGGCTTTCTTATGTATCTCCAGCAGCAACCAGAGGGAGAGAAAATAGAAATTAAAGATCAAAATCTCACCTAACTACTTGTTAAATTTGATGATGTTTTTGCTGAACTGCGCGGTCTTCCTCCTACTCGACAATATGACCATCGAATTCCAATCCTTCCGGACAAACCACGAGCAAACACTCGACCTTACCACTATCCTCACCTCCAGAAGGATGAAATTGAGAAGATCGTGAAGGAGATGCTCGAAACAGGGGTGATTCGGCCAAGCTGCAGCCCCTACTCCTCATCGGCGCTACTTGTGCACATGAAAGATGGAACTTGATGGATGTGCATCGACTACCGAGCTCTAAATGACATCACCGTCAAGGATAAGTACCCAATACCAGTGGTGGATGAACTTCTTAATAAATTAAAAGGAGCTCGAGTCTTCACGAAGTTGGACCTCCGATCCAGTGACCACCAAATTCGGGTATGTGAAGGCGACATCCCAAAAAGTACTTTTCGCACTCATAACGGCCATTATGAATTCTTGGTAATGCCCTTTGGACTCACTAATGCTCCTTTAACCTTTCAAAGTCTCATGAACGATATTTTTCAGAGCTTTCTTCATAAATTTGTGTTGGTATTTTTCGATGATATTCTCATTTACAGCCCTTCTCTTGAGACTCACTTTCAGCACTTGCGATTTGTTCTGACGATCCTTCGGGAGAATACTCTTTTTGTTAAGCTATCAAAGTGCAGCTTTCTCCAGCAAAAAGTAAAGTACCTTGGGCACATAATATCAGAAGGAGTGGTCGTAGACCTAACCAAAATCGAAGCAATGCAAGGCTGGCCGAAACCTACAAATGTGAAATTGCTGCATGGGTTCCTTGGACTAACGGGCTACTACCGAAAATTCGTGAAGGACTATGCGAAGATCAGTGCCCCTATCACTTCTCTACTGAAAACAGGGATATACGATCTCCCTAGGTATTTTCTTTTATATGAGCAAAGAGATCGACGTAGCATGTCACAGTTGCCATCACTCATATGATTAGCTTTTAGGGCACCTATAACTAATAGTTCAGTTGTTGTGACCTATGTCCACTTCCGATTTCTCCTCCGTCGAGGTCACCGGCTTTCACTATTTATCTTCCTTCAATGGGAGAAGATCAACAACCCCTTTACAGATCTTTTTTCTTTTTAATAGGTTCAGGAGGTAACCTTTTACACTTTTCTTACTCCTAAAATAGATTTCTAAACTAGAACAAGAGGAGAACTCTTAAAAGATTACAACAATGTTTTCTCTTAGATTTCAAAATTTTTGTTCACTTTTTCATACGCCACTAGTAAAAAGGTGTGGGGTATTTATAGGCCTCAATTGACTTCAAAAATGGAGCAAAAAAATGTCTCATCTCAGATTTCTAAGATACCAATGGTATCACTGTCTATGTTGGGCGATACCATCGCCAGTACTCACTAACACTAGGTGGTAGCACCTCTAGAACTCTACTACTGGACCCTGGCGGTACCACCGCTTGCTTGGGCAATACCACCACTAGACAGCATTAACTACCGATAATACCATCGCCCAATCTCGGCGGTATCGCCGCCCAGACCTCTAAGAGATTGAACCCTGGGCGGTTCCACCACCCAGTCCTGGTGGTGCCACCGTCAGCTTGGTTCCAGGTTATTGTTTGGGTCATCAATCCGGCCTAAACCAATCTTGATTCAGGCTCAATTGGCCCCTAACTGAGTTAGTTGGATTACCTTCCAATCCTAACTTAAACTAAGTCCTAACTATGACAATTAAGGCATTAACTAAGCATTTTATATTTGGTATATCAATTGTTCTTCTTGTGAAATCCCAGCAAGCTTCCGGCGATCTTCCGACGGACTCCCAGTGGACTCTTGATGATCTTCAAGCGGACTCCCGGGAAGCTCTTGGCGAACTCTCGACGATCTTCTCGGCAAACTCCCAACGAACTTCTCTCTGTACTTTTGACAAACTTCTTGGTGAACTCCCAATGAACTTCATAGCGAACTCCCAACAAACTCTTGGTGAACTTTTGGCGAACTTCTCTGCGAGCTCTCGACGAACTCTCAATGAATCGTCGGATCTTCGACTCTGACCCAACATCTGCTTTATGCCTTATTTATGATCGTAGTTAATCCTACAACACTTTTCTTAACATATGGATTAGATTAATAATTTATCAATTAATTTTATTATCAAAATTCGAGATTCAACAATCTTCCCCTTTTTTATGATGACAACCAATTGATGACGAAATTAACCTTAACTCCTCCTATTTATATGATATACTTGAGAAAAGATAAATTTGAATTCACAACCTTTGAATTCAAACTTTAACCGATTTTGATAAAAAATTTCATACATTGTGCATCATTATAGTTTCAAGTTATCAAGGTGTAACATGTACAATTTCATGTATGATTCTAGAAACTAATCAACTTGGCATGATTTACGTGATACTAAAGCAATCATCATTTCATACATGATACCAAAATTTATCATTTCAAATATTCATTATGATACCATTTCAAACATTTAAGCATGATACTAAACATTCATCATTTAAGTATGATACTAAGAATGATACCAAGCATGATAATAAACATTCATTATGACACCAAGCATTCATCATTTCTCCCCTTTGTCATCAACAAAAAGAAAATGTGCAAAAACTTTGACACCATTACACCAAACATTCGGCATGCAAGATAGTTTTGCATAATTTTATGCAAGCTTAGCAAAAGATAACAGCATTTGTTTCTTTAAATTAGCAAGCTAGCAAAATCTCTATAAGATAGTAACTTTTGCTTTAGATGCGCAGGCTATCACTACTCTGGCTAACACTTCTCTTTAGCTTTGAAGTAGGCAAGCTAGCAAAGATGAAATTAAGCAAAAATTTATGCAAGATAGTTACTTTTGCTTCTTGAAATGGGTAAGCTAGTGCTTCTCTTTGGTTCTTTTGAGATGTATAAGCACTTGTTGGTATCTCCCTTTTGTCATACAAAAAAAAAAAAGAAGAAGGAGAAGGGAGGAATTCATTCATAAAAAAGAAATCAAGCTATAAGAGTCAAAAATCCATGAATCAAACTTCTACTTTCATAAATAGAAAGTGAAAAGATTCATCACGTAAATGATCAAGATGTGTATATTAAGGGTTCATAAATCAAATCACTATTTTTGTAAATGGAAAGAAGAAGGATTCATGATCATCGCACAAGATTCAAGTATACCAAAAATTCATAAATGAAAACTCTTCTTTTGTAAGTATAGGGGGGTTATAGGAAAAGCTCATCAAATGACGGAACAAGTGTATCAAAAATTCATACAAGAAAGCGATAGGAAATGATATTGATAAAAACTCAATTTTCAAAAGTCAAAAAAATTTAAAAAATGTATAAGAAAACTCATGCATTCGGAATATTTAACATACCTAATTTTCTTCTAATAAAATTAAATTATTCCTCATTTAAAGGTTTTATAAAAATATTAGCTAATTGATGTTTTGTATCAATAAATTCTAAAGATATATCAACTGCAATTCTCGATAGGTAAGGCCATCCGAATAGCAACCTTGCTGTTCATAAAATTATTAGTGCTCTCGGTGTCAATAAGAATGGTGATCAGTTGTTGCTTTAGAAGTCCTCTCACTTTCATTGTTTGCGGGTTCATGTAACCGGCAAGGGCAAGCATCATAATATCAATTGGCTACTGTTCTTCTTCCTCATGTTCCTGGAACTCCTTCTCGTCCATGTCTTCAAGAGGTTCAATCAGTATGAGGCAGCCCTTTTTCCAGCGATGATTGTGGTTCCACGGCTCATCGCAATGCTAACAAAGACCCTTTGCTGATCGGTCACATAGTCTTCTCTTGTCAATTTTTTTGGCAGTGAAGGATTGCTAGGAGTAGAAGGAGGTTTATATGCCATAGGCCTAGGAAAGGTTCTCATCCTTCTAGCATCTTAGTTGAGCTGTTCTTCTTGTATTCGAGCGAAAGAAATTACAGCCGTCACAGTACGAGGCTGCCACGCCTTAACCTCCCCTTTTATCTCTGGCTTGAGTCCTTCGATGAATATTCCTAATAGTTGATAGTCAGTCCAATCATGAGCAAGGTAGAATAGCTTCTCAAACCTGGTTTGGTACTCTTGAATCGTAGAGGTTTGTCGAATCTTTGCGAGTTGGCCATCGATATTTTCATACTTCATAGGTCCGAAACGGTTCAGCAGTGTGTTCTTAAATTGATTTCATGTCAGAGCCCCATGATTGTATTCCAGCTAATTGTACCATTGAATAGCATCTCCTTTAAGGTGGATGATAGAAATTTCCACCATAGCATCATCCGACGTTCGATAGTAGCGAAAGTAATATTCGACATGCAAAATCCACCTCGTCGGGTCTCCTTCTTCCCATCACGGGAAGTCCACCCTCATGCATGGTTGAAGCATGTCTGAGGGTTGTCCCTCCTTCTCTGGAGGCCTCTCTAAATCACTGAGATTTGGTTGGACTCGATGGTTGTCCAATTCTAAATTCTGCAAACAAAGCGCATAATTTATCCTCCAAGCGCGATTCAAGCCGTAATTCAATTAGAGATTCCCATGCTTCAAATTTGACATCAATTGGATCTTGAGAAGCCATAGCATATGCCTAGAAGTCAGAGATATCCTTGTCTTTTTTCTATTGATGGGTTAATAGCATGAGGTGGTGGAAGGTTCGGACAATAGATTGGTGATAGAAGGGTTTGGCTATAATGGTTTACTGTTTTGGGCTGCGATTTTGGACGTTAAGATTATGAAAATAGGTTATGATGGCTGTGTCTTAAGGCTAGAGAGATGCCTTAAAGATGTCTTGGTTGGTGGCAGCAAGTTGGCTAGGGTTTGTAGGTTACGGAGAAGAAAAAAGGATAAAGGTGCAGCACCGGATTTTTTGCTGAAAAAATTCCAACAGTAAAGATGTAATTTTTTCCAAAAATTTTCAATAGAGATTCAAGTAAAACTCAAAGAGAATCTACTGGTAAGGGAGAGATAATACTGTTAAAAATTTCGTAGAAAGAAACGACAGCAAGAGGTTTGGCAAAATTAAGGATCACGGAGAGGTACTATAGTAGATTTTTATGTCTAAAGTGTAGTAGATTGGACATAAAAGATAAGTGATTTATATTAAGAATTTTTCGATAAAACCAAAGGGACAACCATTGTTAGGAAATTTCAAAGTTGTCGTAAAAATTTTATAGTGATTTGGATAAAAAAATATAGTAGCAAGATCAAAGAGGCAGTGCTATGCAGTTGGAATTCTATAGTGCACCTTTCGTTGTAGAGATGAAAACTTTGTGACGAAAAGTTTATGCAGCAATATAGGAACAAATTTTTTGGATTTTTTGAATAAGGATAACTAAATTGTAGCAGCAGGAAGGTAGAAAACTAGAACCTGTTGTAATTCATAGGGAGATCAAAGGATGATCTACGGTGGTGGAGATGACGGCGGAATTCGGCGATGATCTTCTAAGCAATTGTGGGAATTGCTTTGGGCAGTTATGGAGGGCTAGTGGATGGTTGTGGAAGGGCAGCGAGACACTAAAAATGGTGCTCTAATACCAAGTGTTAGAACCCTTACGGATTCTAAGCTTGGGGTTGATCTCTTTAGGGGATCGGCCTCCTTGGAACTTTATAGGGGTTCCTTCCTCTAAGTTGCTGCTCAAAGGCTACTAAAAAGATGATCTATTCATGATGAAAAGAGGGTGAATACATGGTTATTTATAGGACTTCTAAACCCCAACTCCTAATAGGACTCCTATTCAAGACTCCTACTTCTAACCAACTCCTACTTCTAATTAGGACTCCTTCTCCAGTAGGACTCCTAATTCTAATAGGACTCTCACTTCTAATAGGACTCCTTCTCTAAGAAGCAACCTAATCCTAACCTAGCCAGTCTCTTCACCTCTTTAATAAGGGTCAGCTAAATAGGATTTACATGAATTCCCTTATCAATGAAACTAAATTAGGACTCTCCTAACTAGAGTCCCAATGGATTAGAACTCTCCTAACTAGAGTCCCAATAGATCAGGACTCTCCTAGTTAAAGTCCCAATAGATTAGGACTCTCCTAGCTAGAGTCCTAACACAAAGGGTAAGTAAAGAGAGACAAACCAATTTATAGTAGTTCAGTCTTTCCGACCTACGTTTACTTCTAATTCCTTAAGGCCATAAATTTTTTACTATCGATCTACTTTTTAATGGGTGAAAATCAACTACCATTGTTATAACTTTCTACCTTTTTTGGTTGAGAAGATAACCTTTACACTCTCTTTTTATATAAGATTTTTCACCTCCTATAACTTATAATTATAACTAAACTCAATAGTGGAAGATTCAAACTATGTTCAAACATAACTTATAATTATAACTAAACTCAATAGTGGAAGATTCAAACTATGTTCAAACTAAGAGTTTACAATACTTTTTTACTTAGGAATACATGTTTCATCAACTAAACTTGAGTGGGATATTTATAAGCCTCAAAAGGCTTCAAGAATGGAGTCAAAAGTTTAAATCCCTAAAATTTTGGGATATGGGTAGTACTACTATCAGTACTGGGTGATACTGCCACCGCAACTAATGGCTCTAGCAGTACTACTGTCGCCCTTGGTGGTACTATCACTAGTATAGGTAGTACCATCATCAGAAATGTCAAAAAAACATAAATAATATTTTTCAAGTAACTCAGGCAATACTATCGCTTAGGCCTAGTTTAAGCTATCGATTTAACCTTCTAACATTTCCAATTTGGCCCTGGTTCAAGCCTAATTGTTTCTTTGATAAATTCACATGGTTTCAACCCAATACTAATTTAAATTGACCCATAATAACCTTGATGAAGATTTTGATAAATCAATCAAGCATACGGAAAATTAACGAAGCTTTCGACATGTTGTATGCTATTTTGGCATGTTGTCTATTCTTCCAACACTTCGTTCAAATCTTTAGCATATCATACTTTCTTTTGACATATCACCCATTCCACTAGCATGTCAACTTTCCTTTGGTGTAATATTCGATCTTTCAAATACAATGCCTGAACCTATAATATGAAGTCCAATCTTCAACACATCGATTAATCCTTTCGCTTGAGGTCCAATTTTCGATGCGATAATTTTTCATTGTAACTTTTGACTCTCCTACTCGATAGTTAGCCCTTTAATGATCCAAGTTTGTATTTGAAGTATTTCCTACATCACATATCTTAAAAACATATTTAGTCCAATAAACTCATCAATTAATTTCATCATCAAAATCCAGAATTCAAGAGATGTATCTGAGTTGCCTTAGGGAGAAGAATCCTTATTCAAATTTAATTTATCAAATTTAAAATCATCATTAAATTAATATTTTTTAGCTTTGAGAGATTCATAAAAAATAATATAAATAAATTCTTCAATAACTAAGGATTTCTTATTGAAAACTCAATAAGATTTAGAGATAAAGGAATATTAAAGAAAAATACCTTCATCAGATTTTGTATCAATTTTTTTTAGACATCCTTGTCATTTATATTTATAATAAAAAACTTTGATATAATTGATATTAGGTCTTTTATTATTCCATAATAAGTTTTATATAGATAAGGTATAATAAGAATCCTGTTCATGACATAGCATCTCATGTTAACGGCTTCGATCTAAATACATTTAGATAAACTATCTTTATTAAACATGGTCATTACTATCTCTTGTAAGCTCCTATTCTTTTTCTTAATAACTTTTTGGAGTAGAAAAATTATAATCATACCTATTTAAATCATAAAATTATTAAAAATATGATTTTTAAATTCATCACTATGATCATTACAAATAGAAGAAATCATAAAACTTTTTTTATTTTGAACTTGTTTACAAAACTTGATAAAATATTTTAAATAGTTACTTTTATGTGCTAAGAAATGTATCAAAGTATATCTATTATAATCATCAATAATTACAAATGCATATTTACTATCTCCTAGACTTGTGATATTAATATGTCCAAATAAATTCATGTTAATTAGTTATAATAGTCTAGAGGTACTTGATTTTTTATTTTAAATTTACTCCTTATATGTTTTCCGAATTGGCATGCATCACAAATTTTATCTTTAACAAATTTGATTTTAAGCATTTCTCTTACAAGTTCTTTAATTTTAATTTATAAAATTAATTTCGTATTAGTATATCCTAGTCTCTTATATCAAAGCCATACATTATCAAATTATAGATATTATGAAAATTATAAACATAAGTTACATTATGAAATAAGTTACATTATGAAAAAATTATAAACATCGTTCAAAACCAAAAACTAAGTTATATTATGAAAATTATAAACATCAATAGTATAAACATTATTACTTCTTAAAGCTATTATAAATTTATTCATCTATGATGTTTATAAATTATAAACATCTATGATGTAAGCATGAGATTTAAATTTAATATTATATCTCTTATCAGAAAGTTAGCTTATGTTTATTAAGTTGTACTTCAAGCCATTTACCAAAAGTATATCTTTAATTAAGAAATTTAATTTGTTATCAATATTTTCAATCCTAATATTTTTTTATTATTACCGCCAAATGTAATCTAGTTATAGGTGCCCTACAAGCTAATCATGTGAGTAATGGACATGTGTGATATGCTACAAAATATCTTTTGGTTAATATTAATAATAATATTTTCTCACTTTACATTATATGATCAATATATATTATGATATTCTTAGATTTGTATAATGAGATTTGGATCATAATGAGACTATGATAATAAGAGTAATTTGCCTTTAAACATAGATCCTAAATATTCCTGATCATAGGTTACCTAAGAAGAACATTGAGATAACCAAATAGATCGATGTACTATATACTCATCCATATGATAGAGACAGCTGATCTCATAACTACTTGTGTGGGGACACTAGAGATATAGTGCAAATGCTCATCGAAGAATGAGTTTACTAAATGATCTGCTCACAGAATGTTGGATGGTTAAAGATGTTGAATCTCATATTTTGATGATGAAATCAATTGATGAGTTTATGATCTAATCTGCATTTCGAGTGATGCAGGACTAACTTGATCAAAAAAGGTAAATTGATTGAAGCAGGAAAAATCGAACATTGGGTCAGGTTGAATATATCAAAAGATTGGTCGATGTGCCGGCAGAAGGCTTTGTGCAATGAGTTCGGGCATCGGGCCAGAAGGATCAGAAATTATGCCAAGGAGATTGAATGTTGCGGAGGTTAACATGCCGATTAGGCAATATGTCGCAAGAGAGAATGATGTGCCTTAGACAAAGTACCGAAAGAACCAATGATATGTCGAACAACGTATGATTCATGCTTTATAATAATTTGTTTAGATCAGAGTAGTTTAGGGGGCTAATTAAGTTAGTTTTAGTGTAATCATATAACTCAATTAGGGACCCATTGGGCCTGATTTAGGCTAAGAGAAAGGCCCATTCAGTAACCCAAAAGGTGGGTTAGGCGATAGCACCGCCAAACCAAGCGATGGAACCACTAGTGGCTTAGTCTCTGAGACATAGTCTCCAAGACTATGTCAAGCAGTGGTACCGCCAGTACCCCGAAATCTGGGTGTGTTTGAAATTTTGACTTCATTTTTGAAATCATTTGAGGTCTATAAATATCCCAGCTATTCTTGCTTGAAATAGTAAGAATATAGAATGAAAACTTGATGTTTAGAGTGTGAAAACTCTATGAGAAAATTAAATCCCTTCTTATAAAGCTTAGAAGCTATTCTAAGAAAGAGCGTGAGGGAAACCTTATAAAAAGGGGGTGTAAAGGTTCTCTTCTGAGTCTATCAAAAGGAGAAGAGTGGTAAGGGTAGTTGATCTTTACCCGTTAGAAAGAAGATTGTTAGTGGAAGCTAGTGGCCTCAGGTGAAAATGAATCGGGAGTGGACATAGGTCGGGATAGTCGAACCACTATAAATCTAGTATGATCTCTTTTTTGCTGCTTTTCTTCATATTACTTACTGATTTGGTTGCTCACTCCACTTAACTCTTTCTCTAAGTTTAAATGCTTTTCCTATATAAGATTTGATAGAACGAAGTTTTCCAAACTGATGTTTTTATGAAAGCACTAGTTCAACCCCGCCGCAAACACCCCCCCCCCCCCACTTCTCTTAGTATTGATTTTGGTCCTAACAGTTTGTATCAGAGCCAAGTTTCTCTCCTTTGGTTTAACACCTAAGAGAGATGACTTTTTTCGTTATTCAAGAAGGTCACTCTATCATTCGTCCTCTTATATTCAATAGGACAGACTATATGTATTGGAAAACACGAATGAGAGTTTTCTTGCTTTCTTTGAACTTTGATTTATGGAATATTATCAAATGTGATTTTCAAAAGTCTTCCAAACCTATGAACGAATAGAATGATTCGGAGAAATAGACTTTTTTGTTAAATGCAAAAGCTATGAATGCTTTGTTTTGTATTTTGGATAAAAATGAGTTTAATCGTATTTTGATTTGTGAAACTGCACATGACATTTGACACTCTTGAAATCATACACGAAGGCACAAGTACAGTTAAAGATTCTAAAATTAATCTTTTAAGGCATAGTTTTGAATTATTTCGAATGGAACTAAATGAAACTATTGGAGACATGTATACCTGATTTACGGATGTCATCAATGGTTTAAAAGCACTTAATAAATGAAACTAAATTTTTTTTTCAAAAAGTTAGGATCCTAAAGTAACGACAATACAAGAGATAAAGGACCTGAATTATTTTCCTATTGAAGAACTTATCGGGTCTTTAATGACCTATGAAATGACATGTATCGAACATGATGAACATGAGAACAACTTTCCAATGAACAAGAAAGATTTGGCACTTAGAACAAAAGAAAACCACTTGAGAAAAAACTCAAGTAACGATGATGATGATGATGACCTTGAACTTTTAACAATAAAATTTAAAAAGTTCATAAAACAAGAATCTAAAAATAAAAATAAACTTGAAAAGAATACAATGACTTAATATGAATACAATCGGCTATACTACTTCAAAAGCAAATGTCTGCAACTGAAAAAGAATGTGCCCATAAAAAGAAGAAAACACTCAAGGTGATATGTGACAAATTGAGTGCATGCGAAGATGAGGTTACGAACTACGCTTTGGTGGTCTTCAACAACGAGGTAAATGACTTAACCAAAACTCCTTTACTTTGCTATGAAATTACTTAATGCATTTCACGAGTTATTTTTAAATTAGTAAATATAAAAAATAAAATTAAAAAAATAAAAAAGGGATCATTTTTCTCTTTCTAGTGATTTTAAAAAATTAAAAATTTGATCATGAAAATTATATGTTTTATGATAAAGGAACAAAATGTTAGATTTAAATCTAATGCTTGTACACCAAATAAGAATAATTTTATGTTTGTTTATCTTGATGATTTTCATATTGTTTTTCGATTTCAAACATGAAGCATGGTTTTGACGGAAAAAAAAAACTTGAGCATGCTTATATGAAAACAATTGCATGAATTGAATCTAAAAGAGGAATATATTTTTCTTAAAAATTTCTCAATCTCTATCTTATCGAGTTTTCAATAAGAGATTGATGAATCTATTTATGATTTTTTGAATCTCTTGAATTATAAAATTGATTTTGATAATGATTTTGGATTTGTTTTCATATAATTCTTTTTACTAATGAAATGGTATATCCAATCGAATCATTTATCGATGTTTACGACTTGAGATGTATTTACATGAAATATTTTTCTTGATCCTCGTATGATTCACTTTTTTAAGAGAATATTTACTAAATCATTCACTTGATATTAGATATTCTTTTTTAATCAAGGTCTCTTATTATTTGATCTCCTATGTTCCTTTTTGTCAAATGAATCCTGACGTTTCTTTTTATTTCTCAAAATTATAACTTGAATTTTTTATTAATCAAGAGAAGATTTGTCAAGATGAATCATGTCTTTTGATATTCATAATTTGATATTAATATCCTTCATGTCATGATTTATTTATGACTCTCTTGTATTCACGAATTATATACCCTATCACCAAATTGATATTTCTTGATATCTTTCATGTTATTAATATTTGTCATGATTTAAAAATTGATGTAAAAAAGAAAAAAAAATTTGTACCATTGTATTATTTCATTTCTTTTGACAATGACAAAGGGGGAGAAAATCTTGTTAGCTTACACATCGCAAAGAAAAGCAAAATTGCTAACTTGCACATTTCAAGGAGAGAAAACTTGCTAGCTTGCACATTGTAAATGAAGAATTGCTAGTATCTCAAGAAAAGCAAAAATGCTAGCTTGCATATCTAAAGAGAAGTGCTAGTTTGCCCATTTCAAGATTCAAAAGTGCAAACTTGTACATCTCAAGAAGTAAAATTTGTAAACTTGCACATCTCTAAAACTTGCTTGCTTGCATGTTCTAAAATAATGTAAAACTTGCTAATTGCACTTCTCCTTTTTGTTGATGGCAAAGGGGGAGAAGATATGATGATTTGGTATCATTCATGATGATGATTTGTGATGATAATTTAAAATTTTATGCATGTTATACCTTGATTTGAAATTATGTTTATAATCATGATGCATGCAATGATGAAATACCTTAAATTTAAAGGTTCTATCAATATGGCATATTCATAGGGGGGTTTAGTTAAACTCTATCATCAATTGATTATCATCATCAAAAAAGAAGAGATTATCGAATCTCAAATTTTGATGATGAAATCAATTGATGAGTTTACGGTCTAATCTGTATTTTGAGTGATGTAGGACTAACTTCGATTAGAAAAGGTAAATTAATTAAAGTATGAAGAATTGGACGTTGGGCTGGGTTAAACATGTCAGAAGATTGGTCGATGTGCCAACAGAAGGCTTTGTGCCATGAGTTCGGACATCGAGCCAAAAGAATTAAAAATTACACCAAGGAGATCGGATGTTGTAGAGGTCAATATACCGATTGAGTAATACGCCACAAGAGAAGATGATATGTCGAAGGATCGGAAGAAGCACCGGAAGAACCAATGTTATGCCAAACAACATATGATTCGTGCTTTGTAATAATTTGTCTAAATCAAAGTAGTTTAGGGGGCTAATTGAGTTAGCTTTAGTGTAATCATGCTAACTCAATTAGGGGCCCATTAAGCCTGATTTGAAGCTATTTTGGGCTAAGAGAAAGGCTTATTCAGTGACCCAAAAGGTGAGTCAGGCGATGGCACCACCAAAAATAGAACCGCTAGTGGCTCAATCTCCAAGATACAATCTCCATGACAATGTTAGGTGGTGGTATCGCCAGACTGAGCGGTGGTATCACCTAGTGTTAGGCATTGGTACCGCCCAGCGTTAATGTTGTAGGCGGTGGTACTGCCAATACCCCGAAATCTTAGGGTGTTTAAAATTTTGGCTCTATTTTTTAAGTCATTTGGGGCCTATAAATACCCCAGCTATTCCTACTTGGAATAACAAGAATAGAGAATGAAAAATTAAGGTTTAGAGTGTGAAAACACTATGAGAAAATTGAGTCCCTTCTCCTAAAGCTTAAAGACTATTCTAATGGAGAGTGTGAGGAAAACCTTGTAAAAATGGGGTGTAAAGTGTTGGGAAATCCACAGGGGGCAACATCTCATGTGTAGTGGAAGAACAGAAAAATAAAAACCTTGGATTTCCACGAAAGGTTCCGTTATCGTGCGAAGATCGGTGTGTCAAAAACAAATCCATGAAAACTGCATATATAAAAGAAAGTACCTAGGAAGATCGTATATCCCTGAATCTCTACAGATCTGTAGGAAAGATGAAGGAGGTCAAGCGTCCTCCTCTCTAGCGGTATCCACATGACAAGGACTGCAACAATGCTCCTCTCTTGGGAGAGAAGAATAGAAGGTGGCCACAAAAAAGAACCCCCCACCTATGGAGTTTTGGTTCCCTCCTATTTATAGAAGCCCCTAGTATACCCTAATGAATCTTGCCCTATTGAGTATTAGATCTCCATCCAATTACCCAAGCCTCTTGGATTAGTGGGTCTCTACCCAATAATCTCTTATTAGCAATTATTAGATCTCATCTGAGGATCCAATAATTCAGGGGCTTAATGGATATCCAATAAGATAGGGGCTCCAACGGATATCTCATATCCGAACCTCTACTCGTCGTAACACCTACCATATGTGTGTGACCCTCTAGGCCCAATATCGAGCTGGCCGTAATTGATACTTGTCAAAACTCCTTCTAACTCAGTGAATTATTACCTTTATAATAATTCACCTGACTCATCGACTACGAATGTACTAGGCCACTACGCCGCAGTCCCTAGACGATACAAGGAAATCTAATCCTTTGGACCTATCTGTCCTCAGTTACTATGTATCTATAGTCCCTCATCCATCTAATATCCCAGAGACCCTATACTGGGCATGGTGCTGTTAGGCCCATACGGTCTCTTCTCGAATCTTGCTCTAGTCGGATTCTCTCGGAGAACTCTTTCTCTCTTAATCCGAATAACCTTGGCCAAGAATTTGTTCAAGCAAGAATACATGAGATATTCCTCTCATGATACCGAGAGCGGATGATCCTCTATTGACACTCAATAGCCCTCGTAAGGTTAGCTACGACTCCCAATAACCGGTTGTACTAGATCTGGAACTTTCAAACCTATAAGTCTAGTATCAAAGAGTGGGGTACCCATACAGGACATCCTTGATGTCTCAAGTCTAAGGACCAGATATACTACTAGGACTACGGAATCGCTGTCTGACGTGAGGTATCAATAACTATCCAGCATTCTATAAGCGGATCAATCAGTGAACTCATTCCCCAATGAGCATCTGCACTGTACCCTTAGTATCCCCACACGAGTAGCTATGAGACCAGCCACCTCCATCATGTGGACGAGTATATAGTACACCAATCTATCCGGTTATCTCGATGTCCCTCTCAAGTAACCTATGACCGGAATTATTTAGGGCCTGTGTTTAAAGGTGAATCGGTCTCATTATCATGATCTCATCACAATCCGATTCCCATTGCACAAATCCAAGGACATCACAATATATGCAACACGCAAGATAAAGTGATAAAATACCTAATAATAAGCAAAGAGAAAGAGTGCATATCAAATCACAAGTGCCATCACTCATGTGATTGGCTTACAGGGCACATATGACTGGCAATCTCCCACTTGACCTAAAGCCAATTACCAACATATCTGATCCTCATCAAACCACCTCTGTGACGCTCAAAGACAATCTAAGTCAATGGCTTTATTAGTAGATCTGTAATGTTATCTTCGGATGGAACTCTTTCCACTACTACATCTCTTCGGGCCACGATCTCTCTAATAAACTAGAATCTTCTCAGAACACTTCTGATGAGACCCGGGTTCCCTTATTTGAGCAATCACCCCGTATTTGTCGTAATTTAAGGGAATCAGCTCCTCGTTACTCGACATGACTCCCAAATCTATGATGACCTTCTTCATCTAATCTCCCTCCTCTGCTGTCTCTACTGCAGCAATGTATTCCGCCTCTGTGGTTGAGTCAATAGTAGTGTCTTACTTGGAACTCTTCTAGCATACTGCTCCTCCATTCAGGGTGAACATATATCCTGAATTAGACTTGCTATCATCGACATCGGACTAGAAGCTTGAGTCCATTTAGCTCTCAACCCTAAGGCTACTTCCTTCATATACTAGTAAAAGATCCTTAGTCCTTCTCAAGTACTTAAGGATACATTTTACTGCTTTCCAATACTTCAAGCCTGGATCTGCCTGATACCTGCTTGTGACACTTAGAGCATGTGCTATATCAGGCCTGGTACATAGCATAGTATACATGATAAATCCTATCGCTAATGTATATGGTATCTTATCCATGTGTGCCCTTTCTTCAGGCGTCTTTGGGGACATACTCCTAGAAAGTGGTATTCCATGTCTCATTGGTATGAGACCTCTCTTGAAATTTTTCATGCCAACCTTTTGACAATGATGTCTATGTACCTGGACTGAGACAAGCCTAGCATCCTCTTAGATCTATCTCTATAGATCTGTATCCCCAATATGCATGATGCTTCCCCTAAGTCCTTCATGGAGAAGTGCCTAGATAGCCAAGCCTTTATTGTGGAGAGCATTCCTATATCATTCCCAATGATCAGGATGTCATCAACATATAATACCAAAAAGGTAATAGTACTCCCACTTACCTTCCTATACACACAAGGCTCATCTTCATTATTAATGAAGTCATAAGATCTGATCGCCTCATCAAATCTTATGTTCCAACTTCGGGAAGCTTGCTTCAGTCCATAGATGGACCTAAGCAACCTGTACACCTTATCTAGGTTATCCCTGGACACGAATCCCTCAGGCTGTATCATATATACCTCTTCCTCGAGGTTACCATTGAGGAATACAGTTTTAACATCCATTTGCCAAATCTTATAATCATAGTGTGCTGCAATAGCCAATAGAATTCAAATGGATTTTAGCATGGCTACGGGTGAGAAAGTTTCGTCGTAGTCAATACCTTGCCTTTGACGATACCCCTTAGCCACTAGCCTTACATTATAGGTCTTTACCTTCCATCTACTCTAATCTTCTTTTTGATGATCCACTGGCAACCAATGGGTACAATACCCTCGGGTGCAACAACCAGGTTCCAAACCTTGTTGGAGTACATGGAATCCATTTCTGAATTCATGGTTTCTTACAATTTCCCGGAGTCTATACTCATAATAGCCTCCTCGTAGGTCTGAGGATCCTCAATATCCTCTATTCTAATATGTCCCACATATCTCACACGAGGATGAGATACTCTACCGGACTTACATAAAGTTGGAACTTGTACACTAGGTACCTGAACAGACTCTGGCTATGGAATGGTGCTTAAGCTAGGTTTTCCAACCTCGCTCAACTCTATCACGCTCCCACTGTCTCCACCAAGAATGTGTTCCTTCTCAAGGAACACTGCTCTCTTGGCTACAAAGACCTTTTGGTCCTCAAGATGATAGAAATAATATCCACAAGTTTCCTTGGGGTATCCCACAAACTTGCACCATTCCGTCCTAGATTCCAACTTGTCAGGGTTATGTCTCTTGACGTAGGCAGGACAGCCCCAAATCTTAATAATCTTAAGATCGGGCTTTTTCCCATTCTATATCTCATATGGAGTAGATACTACTGACTTAGTTAGAATTCTGTTCAGAATGTAAGCTGCGGTCTCTAGGGCATATCCCCAGAATAAGATGGGTAGGTCGGCGAAACTCATCATGGAACATACTATGTCTAAAAATGTACGATTCCTCCTTTTTGATACACCATTAAGCTGCGGTGTATAAGGAGGTGTCCATTGAGATAAAATCTCATGGTCTTTGAGGAACTACGTGAAATCTGTATTTAAGTATTAACCTCCTCGATCTGAACGAAGGGTTTTAATATTGTTTCCAATCTGATTCTCCACTTCATTCTTATATTCCCTGAATTTCTTAAAAACCTAAGACTTGTACTTCATTAAGTACACATGTCCGTGTCTTAAGAAATCATCAGTGAAAATAATGAAGTAGGAGTAACCACCTATGGCATGAGTCGACATGGGACCACATATTTCACTATGTATGAGTTCCAATAACTCAGTGGCTCTCTCTCCAGTTCCACTAAATGGAGAGTTGGTTATCTTTCCGCGAAGGCAAGGTTCACAAGTCATATATGACTCAGAGTCAATTAGATCTAGATATCTATTCTTCAGCAACTTTTGAATCCTTCCCTCATAGATATGACCTAGCCTACAATGCCACATATATGCATTGTTCACCTCTTCTCGTTTCCTCTTAGACTCACTTACATTCATGATGTGTTGAGTTGTATTTAGTATAAATAAACCATTATGCAATGTTCCTCTCATGATGATCTCATCATCTAATATTATTGAACAATCATTGTTCTCAAAAACTAATTTATATCCACTAACTGTCAAACATGAAAAGAAAATAATATTTTTGATAATAGAAGGAATATAATAACATACATCAAATTCAATAATAGCTCTACTAGGTAGATATAAGGTGACCTTGTCAATAGCCACTACAGCAACCTTTGCTCCATTGCCTATCTTAAGATCCATCTCGCATCTCTTCAATCTCCTAGGTCCTACCAGAACCTGCAATAGATTACAGATATGATAAGCACTCTTGGTATCTAATACCCATGTATTATCATAAGATTCTGACAAATGAAGAATGATCATGAATGTACCTAAAGCTTCTCCAAGCTTCTGTCTCACCCTCTCTACAAGGTACTCTTTGCAGTTCCTCTTCCAGTGCCCATCTTTGTCGCAGTGGAAGCACTAGCCTTTGTCTTTTGTTGGGTCTTTCTTGGTAACTTTTGTCTTACCCATTTTGCCCTTGCCCTTGCCCTTCTTAAGAACTTCTCAACCTTCCTTTTCTTTTTGGTCTCACCAGTATAGAGAATTGGCTTCTCTTTCTTAATGGTGCTCTATACTTCTCTCAACATATTGAGGAGCTCTGGGAGGGTCACCTTAAGCTTGTTCATATTAAAATTTATTATAAACTGAGAAAAAAAATCTGATAGGGACTGAAGCACAAGATCCATAAACAGGTTATCCTCTAGGACTATTCTTAGACCCGTGAATTTCTCGATCCACTCGATCATCTTAAGGACATGGTTCTGAATCGGTATCCCCTTAGTCATCCTAGCACGGAAAAGGCTCTATGATATCTCATATTACTAAGTTTTTACCTATTCTTCAAACAGTTTGCAGAGATGCAGGAGTATGGAATTAGCATCCATATGTTCATGTTGCCTCTGTAACTCAGTAGTCATAGAGGCCAACATATAACACTGAACAAGAGTGGAATCATCTATGTACTTCACATAATAAGCGATCTCATTCTTGCTTGCCCCTTCGTCGGGCGTAGGGATCACTGTATCAAGGACGCATGTGATTTTCTTTACAATGATTCTCAAATTGACATGTCCTTTGGGAAGGCTCTGCGCAAAGCAACTGGACATACCCAATAGTTATTCGATCTGTACTTTTTAAAGCACAGCCAAGCTGTCAATGCAGCAAATGGTATTGCACTTGCCTCCTGCACAATCACAATGTTTTCTAAGATGTACCATGGTCCATGGATGTCCCCAAGGTATTCAGATGCAGCATCATTAAAGCATCCCATTTTACCTAGGTATGAACTTTAAGAAAGCATTGGTGCTACTATACATATCTTGAATCAGTTTGTCACAAATATGAACTTGTTCTTATTTCAACAAAGACAGCAAAGACAATCCATCAAGATGACGTTCATTATTTATAACTATAGAAATCAAGGGTGCTTTGTATTTATTCCATGAGGTGCTCTGTTTTGAGATCTCACAAGGAGTAGAAGATGGCCCATTTCCTAACTAGCCAAGTTTGCTTGAATTCCAAATTGCTAACAGTTAGTTTTCTCGTTCACCCTTGGTAAAACTTGGAAAAAGGAAAGACACGTTGGTGTCACACACTTCAAAAATAACTAAAAGAAACAGACGGTAAAGTACACACATGATTCTCCCACACATTTGCATGTAACAATTTAAAATATTTACACTTGAAGGATCAATACGTTAATGCAATAAAAATGAATTTAAATAGAACAATAGCTAGAAAATCATATTTGACTGTCCTAGTCCGAGTAAAAAAAATCCTTTAAAGCGCAAAGCCACTATCTTTTTTGACCGAAATGGCTTAGAGAACAGTGAAGACGAAAAGGTTTCTTCCACTGAAGAAAGCCTTCAAGCATCAAACAAGATGTTTAGGTCTCACATAGAGCATTTTCTAGTGACTCAAGAATCAAGATGCTAAAGCTTGACATACAAACACGAGGTTGACAGCATAATACATGAGTACATTGGCTAACTGCTGTTGGTAATAAACATTTTTCTAGCCATGCTAGATCATGGCCCTTGTAGCTCATGATTTTCTAGTACTGGAAACATATCAATGAAAGATATTGACTAACCAAAGACAAGTCTTGATCCTGTTCAAACAGAACAGAGGCAGGTGGAAGCCATCAAGAGTTGCAGAATATAAATGATCAGAACCAACCTTACTCACCACTTGTGTTACAGAAGGTGGTTTAAGCGTCAACTCGTCTTCTGAGAGAATGGCATAATCTGCATAAGTACCCCTAACAGCTGTTGGATGTAGTGCACCAAAAACTTATTGACCAACGGTCAGTGAAGAAACTGAAGTTCCAACAGCTGCAACTTCACCGCTAATGTCACGACCAATAATTAGAGGCAAGAGTGGTTCAAAAATGGAACGGCCATAACCAGATCGCATCTGAAATAGCAGATTTTAAATCTCTTCAATAAGATTGTATACTAATATATTTAGTTGAAGAATCAATGGATGCTAATTTACATATGATTCTGCCTCTGAGGTTACATCGGAGATTATTTGTACTTTGTATCCACATAAAACTTAAGCACTGACAACTTAAACTTTTTTGCATTATGTTACCATAATCCTCAGGAATTACTGGATATATTTGTTCTCAACTTTGAGCATTGTCTAAATTCATCTATCATATGTTACTTTATTATGTATAAGTTTCTAGATTCCCACTGCCTTTCCAATAGTTACATTAGACATTAGTTACACCAACAGTATGAAAAAAAAAAAAAAAATTTTGCAAAAGCATTTGTCATGAGTTCAACCATGAACTGACCCATGATCTTTTCATGATCCTTTCGGAATCATTTCCCACTCTTTCCACAGTCATGTCCCTATTTGTCTTCTGTAATTAAAACATTTCCTAATTATCATGCATTTCCTGAAGTATCATGCATTTCTCTCTTTATCCTTCCAACTCTTGCACTCTTACTCCCAAGTATATCTCAATTTTATGAGATCGTCAACATTCCTCACCATATTCTTCTTACATAATAATTCAATAGCATCTATAAATCTCACCGCATCATCGGCCTTACATCCCCCGATAATCATCTTTAGTTCACCGTTTTGTGGGAGGAACTGTTCGACCATTTGCTCGCTTCGCTACAAGTCCCTAATTCCCAAAGACACTTGTCTCGATCCAAAAGGTGAAAACTTTCGGTAGCAGATTAATTCACGAACTCACCCGCAAGTCCAGGGGATTGATGGAGACGGCACGGGAGCGGACGAGCACGTCCCGCGGCTTTAGACTTGGGACGCCGACGGCCGGACGCACCTCGAGGACCTCGGGCTCGCCGAACCGTGGTAACATCACGGCCCTGCACGACGACACCGCGGCCGTGGAGGCGGCCCCGAGCCCCACCGCCGGCG
The DNA here is from genome assembly GCA_024322285.1 of Musa beccarii. NCBI lineage: Eukaryota > Viridiplantae > Streptophyta > Magnoliopsida > Zingiberales > Musaceae > Musa > Musa beccarii. Next base: position 64,114,164 of record CM044396.1, read on the forward strand.
CGAGGAGTCGGCGGTGGCCGAGTTGCCACATGGCAGGCGTCCCCCACGGGCAGCGGGACGCGACCGGGGCGAGAGCGGACCGCGTAGCGTGGAGAATAGGGTGCAGGCAATGGCGGCGTCGAGTCCTACCACTTGTTGGAGTGCCACCCCGCCCTCGAGGCGGCGAGGCGTTCTCCGCTAAGCCACGCGCGCGCCCCAAACCATGGCGTTGACAATCGAAAGCGAACCCAACCCGATCGCGACGCGAAGAGTTCATTTTATCTATTTTCTTCGTCATAATATTAGGATTGTCACATATATATATCTTCAATAAATTCAGAAATATCATAGGGCGATTTTTCTATAAAATATTCATATTTTTTTGGTATTTATAATCAGTATCTCTCATTTTAATTTTTTTTCCCCTCAAACTATCCCTTAAGAATTTTTCTGACTATTATAGGATTTTAGCCTATTACAGTGTTTTTATCATCGCAACAAAAATATTATAAATCTATTTGAGAATACTATCAATGAACCAAATGAAATCAAAACACATTAGAAACTATTTGAAATACAATACTATACGATCGTTTAAAAACAACATCGCCTAAATAAAAATAAAAATAAATTAGTTTTATTACATTGTTTTGATCATTATAATAAAAAAATATAAAATCTATTCAAAAACACTATAAATAATTCAGATGGACTCTTAATCTCAATAAAAAAAACATTGTAAATGAGCCGAATGTATATACTATCAGGGTTTAAAATGGATAAAAATTATATATATAACTTTTATATTTTATATCTGACATATACTTTATATTTTAATTGTAAAAATTTAGAATTGTGAAAAAAATATTTTTTTTGGAAAATAGACTGTTCTGTTTGTTCCTAAATTCAAAAAAGAAATTGTTATTTATTCATTTATTTATTTTGTATTATTTAAATTAAATGATTTTTAAAAGGTACCCTTCTATTACTTTTTTTAAAACAGTATCTTTAATTAATAAAATACCTAAAATACCCTTCAACAGTTTTTCAGTCAAAATTTTTTTACCAAATTTTAAATCAATTTTTAACTATTGCAATATTTTTATTTGGCTCGTTTACTATATTTTGTTAAGGTATTAAAACATTATATATTATTAAAAAAAATTACTATTAGTGGTATCACATTATGCATCTTTGATTGTCATTGTTTATAAATTATTAAAATATTATATTTTAAGGCTTATGCTTAGTTTGATTAATGTAGAAGTTCCTTTAAATTATTTATAATATTTTCAAGTAGATCTATTGTGGTGGTCAAAATATTGTAACAGGCTAAAAATATTATAACAGATGAAAGAATTTAGAAGATAATTTAAAAAATTTAATTCCGAATATGGCCTTTGTAAATGACATCAATAATTTAAATAATTTAAAAACGGTAGTCTTTGAAGAAAAAAAAAAAAACTAGGATACTGAGGTACTGTTTGAATGCAAGTATTTTTTGGGGCAAATTGCGCATTTAAATATCCAACGTAACGGTGTTTGTATGCGTACCGGACGTGCGGTGTATCGTTCCAGCGTTCGATGGGCCGCTTTAAACCCCTCGGTGAATGGTGTCCTCTGATCCCCACTCGACGAAGGATAGGCTCGAGAGGAGAGGCCGAGGTGGGCGGTGAGGCTTGTAGGGTTTGGGCGAGAGGCGACGCGACCGCCAGCGAACCTAAGCAGCGATCTCTCGCTCGCTTCCTCGATCGCGGTATAGCATGGGGAGGGGCAGGTTCAAGGCCAAGCCCACCGGCCGCCGGAACTTCTCCACGCCCGAAGAGATGGGTAATCGTCTCCGATCGCCCTCCCTTTCGTGTATTCTTTACAATTCTTTCAGCTTCTAGGGTTCGCACTGACGTTTCTTGCTTTCTTGCTCAGATCTTGGGGGTTCTTGATTCTTTTCTGTCGGTTCTTGTATGCTGTCTGGGTCGTCCTGCGTCTGATGCAGCATGGTCCGACTGTGGTGTACGGTTCCTTGTAATATGTAGACCGCAAAATTGCCTTGGATGCTATGTTAGTTATTAGGTAGCAAGGGCATGGAACTTTTCGATCAGGAACTCTGCTCCTTAGGTTTTTGTTGATCCGAGTGGAAAAAAATCATACTAGTTTGCCGGAGGGTGAATTGGGAATAATAAGTATAAAATTTGTATATATCCATGCAGCTGTGCATGGAAAAATGGAAAGAAGTTATGGAGACTTATCTATAACTTGAAAGAAATTATGGAAACTAATCAATAGCTTGGACGATATTGATCTTGTAAACACAGTACATACATGTAATTCAATCTTCTTTTTGTTTTTTAGAAATTGGAATTTAATTCTTATACAACCTTCTTTAAGGCTTCAATATTTCTTCTCTCTTGGGATGTTATTTGTATTGCATCAAAATGTCCTGCTGCTTGAACTTCAAAGATTAATTCATGGTGATTTATATCAAGCTCATTGAGATAGATAGAGCTGAATATTTTCTGAAGCCAGATATCAAAAAAGCTTATAATAAATGGGAAAAGAACTGGAGACAGTGATTAAGAAAGTCAAATGAAGCGCACAAGAAATATAATACATTACTTTTTGGCTTGTCAAGTGTCTTTGATGTCTTGGTCACAGTATTGAACCAATGCAATGAAAAGAAGCCGTAGAGTTTGTCCTTCTCATTTCTTTCATTCTTTGTTATGTAGGAATCGGTTTTTTTTGCAAACATGGTTGTGTTTCTCATGGATTGTTTTCTAACAGATGCACTCGCTATAGATTATATGATTTATATTTAACTGTTTGATCTTTCACAAACTGCAGACAAGATTTTTTTTTTTAATTGTTACAAAGTGATGTCAGAAGCTGTGCTTTCATCAAATTGTGAACAATTCTTTTCTTTTTCTGTTTAGTTCTATTGTCATTTGAGTTTTACCAATAAGATTGATATATTGTTGGTTGGGGATCTATGCAAAAGTTGCTATGGCTCTATGGGTTTGTCTTGGAACATGCGAGATCAACTTGTGGCTAAAACTTTTATAATTGATATTAAAGGAATGGGAAGAAAGCTGGAAGTTTATAACAAATGAATGGAAGAAAATTAAAAGTTGGAAGTATGTTGGATCTATTTTTCATCAAGAAGGTAACATAGATAAAGATGTTGTATTTTGCAGTTTGAGTTAGGATGATTAAAGTGGACCAAGGCATCAGGAGTTTTGGATGATTATCATGTGCCTTCTAGGTTATAAGAAATTTGTACACAATTGTTTAGAAATGATGTGCAAGTAATTAGTATTGCAAAGATGAGAATGATGAAATAGAAATGTGCTATTACTAAAAATGATAGTAAAAATAATGTCTCAATTAATGAACAATTAGGTGTAGTTTTGATTGAGGATGAAACTAGGGAGTATTGTTTAAGATGGTATGAACATGTGTAAAGAAGATCCATAGATGCACTGGATAAATGAAGTGGATTAATTATGATTGCTGATGTGAAGAGTTGTAGAGGAAAACCTAATAAAATTTTATTTGAAACTATTAAAGATGATCAGGTTGTTATTAGCTTGACTATTGTTATTGCTCTTAATAGATCTATATGGTGCCAAAAGATCCATGTAACAGACCCCTACAGTTGGGAGATCGCGGTTTGTTGTTGTTGTTTGTGGCTTAGATTGTATGTAATTCTCTTGGTAAATTTCAAATATACCATTTATTCTCTTTGTAGTGGAGGCTTAAGACGTCACATTGTGAAGCATTTTTGACGTAATAAGGAACTTTGTTGTTAGAAGTTCATTGTACACATATCAATAGTGAAATATAAAGAATGGTTATAGCAATTTTAAGAAGCAAACAGAGAGAGCCTTGTTTCCAGTCCACTCCTTTTTTCTCTGACTTTGCATTTCAGGTGATTCATGCATAGTTGTCAAACATAGGAAGAAAATTTTGTAGGTGCAGTCTGCGACATCTGTGATTGACATGGCTTATAATTTGTTGACATGAGTTCCTATTCAATGAAAAAATTTCTTTGAAGGTGACTTTTTTCAGATATCTTATGTATATGTTATATTCATTAACACTTGAAATTTTAGTGCAGCATTGTAGAATCATCACTTATATATTTATTTGAAAGAAGCTGCTGGAGTGTTTTTGCGACTTGGCTTCTCTAGCTTGTTATATATATATTGTTTGTCTTTGGCTTCTTATTCTTCACAAGTAGCTGTGAAAAATCAAATGACAATCTTATAGAGAAACTTAAGATGACTTATGATTCAAAATTATGATAAAGCCCTTTGTAGCTGTTAATTGTAGATAATCATTTCCATTTAGCTTGTTTGTAGGTTGGTTGTCTGCATATCTGGGGTTGACAATGCTTAGTTTGTCTAAAAGATGATATGGCTTGAATAACACAAACTGTAGTAGATCTAATTGAAGTCTTTGTTTTTAGATTGTATTTGCAAGTAACATGTTTCTGCTGTTTGATATTTGTTGCAGCTGCTGGCTCCTCAGCTCGTCCTCGCACCTTCAAAAAGGTTGGCTTGTTTCAAAAAATGATACATTTTGATACTGGTATACAAATAGTTTATAGTTATATTTAGTGTTTTTTTTTCATTGTCATTATATGGTGCTTGTTATTCTTACTCTCCTTTAAACTTTTCTATGTTGTTCGTTGTTTGTATGCTAGTAATTAACTCATCTTAGTACCTCTAAATGAACTAGCTGTGCATTTTCTTTCTAGAATGTTCACAAGTTTTGTAAGTACGTCTAAAGTATCTTCAAATCCTTGAAGAAGGGATGATAAGCCATGCTACGGTTGTGTGTAGGGTATTTAGAGAGAGAGAGAGAGAGAGAGAGAGAGAGAGAGAGAGAGGCGTACAACTTAATTGTAAACTCGGTTCATAAAATACAATGGCTTTTTCTATGAGCTATAATGCACAACAAACTGAGTGAAGGGTTTCCTATTCTGACTATCTTAGTATCTTTTAACCTAAATAGACCACAAAGTTCTTGTAACATTATTACTGATAGCTAAACAATTTTTTAAACAAAATTACAACTAACGTTTGTCATTTCGCCTGGACCGATCCGAGCACTAATTGGTGTGCGGACCCACCCCGGTCCTGCCCATCGTATAAAAGGGAAGTGGGAAACCCGCTTCTCACATGAGTGCTGCCTCCACATTGCTCGTGAGCATCGCCTTCAATGCTACGATCGATGGTGACCTCTGCTTGCCGCAACCTCATTGCACTGCCACGTCTCAGGTAAGGTCTCTTCGTTACTTCCTCTTCCTCCTCCTTCCTTGTTTGTTGCTTCCTTTTCTTCTCCCTTTCTTTCTCCTTCCTCTACCATCCCTTCCTCTTGTCCTTTTTTTCTTCCTCTTCGAAACACCAGTACCTACTAGTGTATTGTATGTTAGTACACTGGTACAGATCAGTATATGTCGTGTTGCCAGTTGGCCGGCACGCCGGCTTGGACTGGTAAGGTGAACCTTTATTGCAACAATGATAGATCTAAACACTAAGAATTTGATTCATAGTAATATTCTTCAATCTTCTCAATAATGCAAACAGTGCCAAAATTGAATCTAACCTAATCTTCACAAAATAAGACTTGACCAAAACCTGAATACATCAATTTCATAATGTATATTAACCCCACTGTCTTTTGTGAACATTTCCCCCATAAGCCTTCTTGTTTATATACTTTTGCCTGGTTACGATGAATGGAAAATTGGTATCTTCTAGATTGGTCACTGTGAATTATTTCATCTCTTATATATATTTATATATATATATATATATATATATATATATTATTGAGCATCTTTGCTGTAAGGGTCTCATAGCCTTTTTTATGTCCAACAGGCAGAAGCTGAATATAGTGAAGAGGAGGAACCTGGGGAGGAGAGTGGAGGGGACTCTGAACAAGAGACTGAGGTGCTCTTTTTTGTTTGTATATCTTTCGTATATCTTTGTGAATGTTGATGCTTCCCTTGTTAGATTAAAATGTAATTCTTTATGTTTTTTGCAGAAGAAGAAGGGCATTCTTCACATTAGTGAGATTCAGAACCCAAACTTGGTAAAACCAAAAAACATGAAAGCTAGAGCAGCTGATGTAAGTGGGATGTTTGTTCTTGTTTATGATTTCATATAGAATCCTTGCTGTCATCACAGACGTGCATTTATCTGGCTTTGCCTACTTGTTTATTTTAACCACGTGTTTGTCAAGCTACCTTGGTAGATTTTTTTCTCAGGTCTCAAAAGTGGTTATGATGAAGCTATGAACTTAATTGTGTTGTATGGCATTAATGTTTAAGTGGTCATGGTTTGTAGGTGGTCAATTTGCCACATAGCATATGCACAGTGAAAAGATTGTGGCCAATCTGGGGTCTGGTAAGAACCAAGAGATTATTTCCATGCTGCAAATTCATGTGGTTGAACCAATTATTCAAAGTGATAGGTAATTAAGTATAAATAAATAAATATGCAATTAACATTAGATTATTAATAGGTAAATATGTCCTTACACCAAACTAAAATTTATATGGGGACTTTTATACGCATACAAGAACCAATGAAACAATAAGTTATAAGAAATGAGTAAATCTGGACCACATGTGATTATGATTGTAGGGAGATAATTGTAATATTTGAAATTATGTTAATAGAAATGTAATTCACATATCTGCTGCATATGCTGCCATATAGCCTTTTATAAGGTGATCTTATGATGCATGCACATGTATGACTTTGTACTGCATTTTAGAACTGATTTTAGGCTGATTACAGGAGATAAGGAAAGAGTTGGACAATAACTAAACATAAAATGATTAAATTGTTGTAAAATATACAATAGTCATTTTAGCAGAAATAGTGTATCAAAAGTCATGCCATACATGACTTACAAAAAGACCTCTGATGCATCTGGTACAGAGATGCTAAGCTTAATTAAAATTGATAAGAATTTCCTTAGTTCTGCATATCAGGAGCTGTTCATTTTGGAACCAACATTGACATGAAATTGTATGGCTTTTTGATACTTGTACACATTGTAGAAGTTTTTGTTTGAAGGTAATGATTGGTGCCGTTTCACTTTTCTGCATTTTTTTTTTCATATCCACAAAATATTTGGTCATGATCCTCCTTATTTACAAACTATTACATGTGAAATCTGCTTATTTTGAATCGATTTGCATGCTTCATGCTGTTAATCTAAACTTCACCTGGCAACTTAAACATTTGGGTGTCTTCTCAAGCTGGACTATTTAGTTAACAAGATGCTGACTTCAGCTGGGGAGAGCAGCAACATTATACCACATGGTTAACCTAAATCTTGTTGACCTGACTAAATCATGGAGATAATTTGCAGAATTCACAAAATTACCAATGAGAGCATCCACAAAATTTCCCTTGAATTTGCTAATTTTGGCTGACATGTGAATACTTACATGAGTTAACCAAATGACAACCCACATAACTATTGAGACTGATTGGTAAATAGCTTCCTTTTCATTAGACAAGAAACTTTGGTGAATTTGAAAATTATATAGAACAATTTCATAATTTTTGTTGATTTGAGACACAATGAATCTTCTAAAGCTATTTGCCTTAAGTATAAATATCTTGTTAATTCTTTCTATCAACCATCTTGCTTGTAATATGTTGTTTAGATTACTTTTGATTGATTATGATTCTTCTATTCTGAAGGCTTAGGATAAGTTGGTACAACTTTTTTTAGATTGAGTAATGTTGTGAATAAATTATTTGCTCTGTCTATGATGGATTAATCCTGATGTTTTGGTTAGACCCACGTTGGGTATGGGCCATGGCTTTAGATAGCATATGGGTTATTTTTAGAGCACCCTCTGAGTAACTTATTTTGTGGGCTTTATACATATAGTCATGGGCTTGGCTTATAACAAATATGGTTTGAGAGGAGCAACAACTCATGAATGTATGGATCATTGCAGGCCCGATCATCCATTTGATGAATCTTCATTCTGGTGGGGACTGATACCATCAACGGTGTCAACAATGTTATGGGATATGATGCCTCCAGGATTCCACATCACTTACAGAGATCTTGGCGTTCCTTGTGGACTTGAGTGTGTCACTGTATAGATTTAATAAGTGTGTCTGATATTTGAGTGTGGGAGATTCTGCTATTATATTTAGTTGATTTGCACATCTAGCATGTGGTATGACATGAAATATTACATGAATCACCATCCACCCCCAAAGAGCCCTTTTGAGCGAACTTTTCTAAGGGTTTGACCCCATGTGGTTTGGACATTGGGTCACAAAACTAACTGCCTGCCACTCTCACTCTCCTTCCCTTTGCTATTCTTCCCTTCTTCTGGACCCATATGTTTTTTGTACTCCAGTGATTTTGTGGGTTAGCAGGTCTGGAGTTATAGTTGGATGCTTCTGTACCTTTTTAGCTCTCACGAGGTTGAGTAAATTAAATATTAGTCTTAATATTCCACACTTAACTTCTGTTTTTCTGTATGATCATTTCTTCTAATAATAATCTTTGAACATATCACTGTTACTGAACTTTAATATTTTGTTCCCTTCACTGTATTCTTTAATGAATATAAATATATTATCATGTTGTGTGGTAACTGTTAATCTGTTTCACAAAATGTTTATCGTTGCAGGTGGAAAGCACTCCTGAACTCTCTCGACGAGAAAGGTATATGCATACTTTATTTCCTCTCAAAGCATTTGCTAATTGAGCATCCATGATTGGTAATGTAGGCTTCTACATTCTGTATTTCTTATTGCTTTATTTATCTATTTTCATCATATAAGATGTTCATGTATTCATTTGGCAAACATAGATGTCCTAATTGTATGAGATAATATGGGTAATTATATGATTTTCATGATTTTTTTTTTATGGTTGGAGATATGCATTTGGTTTTTCCAGTCTTAGTTTTGATACTTTATTTGTCAGCTATAAGATTGGTGATTTTTTGGTAGATTTATTAAAAAGTTATACTCAGTAAGAAACAGATATATTAGGGGAACGGATAATACATGGATAAAATAATTTGAATTTTATTTTATTTTTGGATGTTAGCGTGTTGGCTTCTCACCAAGCAGCAAAATAAAATAGCATTTTCAGACCACTATTGTCATTTATCACATCATTATTCTATGGGGATCTAGCAACTTTAAAAAAGTGTTTAATATATGACTTAGTGCTTGAGGACACCGCCAATGGCTTGAGGAGGGATTGATGTGCTTAATTTCTTGCAGGGATGGTTAACACTTGTTAGGTATTGTGTCTAATAAGTGCTTCTACAATTTTATATAGAGAATAAGTTTCCAAGAAGTACCAACTAGAGGGCTAAACTATGGGATATACTGAATTATGACGGAAGAATAATAGAGAAATCGTCTGAGCATGAGATTTAAGGGCTTCCTATATGTGCATTTATAGGACTAGTAGTGCACCAATTCCCCTAAATTATGTATAGTAAAATTGGACATGCAACAATAGACTCTTGCCATGTGAATTAAAAATGCCATTATGGTATTGAATATAATAAATTTTGGAATCCTAGTGCATACTGTGGTATTTTTGTGTTGAATCTTTTTCGGAAAACTAAATCGTTTTCCTTGGCAGCACATCATGTGTTTTCAGCTTTTTAATTATAATTAATTGCATTGAATACAATAGTTTGAGAATAATACAGTGACTAACTATTTAAAATAAAATATTAGTTGATAATTATGTATGTTGTAACTGTACTATGGCCCGTAATAGTTAATCTATTTAGGAATTCAAACTAGTATGTTACATAAGAAGCATATGGAAAGTATAGCATAATGCTATTATAATGCCTCAGTGTCCTGCCCTCAACTCTTTGCATGAGAAAAACCCCTTTCTTTATTGCATTCCAGCAGTCGTCTTTCCAGATTGATTAATGTAGATATCTCCCAGTTTCTGCGGTTCTCTTTCAAACATGGTAAGCTGATGTCCTCCTCCTTTTTATGGTCTCCTTTTTGTTCCCTATCTCTGTAACAGCAAATTTTTTATTCATCTGGAGGAAAATTTGGCTTGAACTCGAAAAAAATGACCCTACAGAATGCTATTTCACATTTGACATATTTTCCTTGCTGTTCCAACCAGCTGTATTTTTCCGAGGCACCTTCCTGAGAAGGATCTGCTCCCTGCATGACCAAAATCTGTTCTAATGTCACCTAGATTACAGTAGGATTCAGTTCACTTGCATGTTTGAAAATTGACATCAAGATACTGTTTATCTGTCCAATAAATTTAGTGATGATTTCTTTATGTTCTTCTAAAATACAATCATTCAATAATAGCTTGCAGTTTTGCTTTGAGTTACCATTATAATATATTTATACTTTTGGTTTATCTTTTGTGTTTCATGCATGAATAGTAGTATCTAAAGAACTAGACCTTTGGTTAAAAAAAAAATATATATGATAATGCTTTTAGCATTGGCCTTTTTAGGAGCAGTTAGACTTAAATGTTATGTCTGGCTGATTTTCTTCTTTGAGACCGTGATTGTACATTTTTCTTTGAGACCGTGATTTGAATTCTTTTATTACTAATGCTTCTGTGATCTCTTTCTGTAGGGAAGAGATAGAGAGGCAGAAAGCTCATGAACGTTACATGAGGCTGCAGGAACAAGGAAAAACAGAACAAGCTCGAAAAGATTTGGGTAACAATCACGCAAGCACTTTGCTCTCTCTCTCTCTCTCTCTCTCTCTTGTACCTCTGTTGAAGTGTGTATTATCACTTATGTCTCATTCTACTGTTGTGTTCCATAGAGCGCCTAGCATTAGTACGACAACAAAGAGCCGAGGCTGCAAAGAAGCGTGACGAGGAAAAAGCTGGTATGTTATATGTTAATTGATACACTTTGGGGTACCAATTCTTTGCATTACTGATTGATCCCATTCCTATGCTGGCAGCCAAAGAACAGAAGAGGGCTGAAGCTCGCAAATAATCAGTCAGACTTGAGTGCGCTTTTCTGCTCCGTATGCTTGTATTTTCTTTCAAGTTGTTACTAATTGTGCGTCTGCAGCGTTAAGTTTTTACTAAATGTGCATGTCAAAGCATATTTTGGTTATTGTAGATAACAATATTTAATATAATATTGAATTGTGCTGTGTCCAACATTAAACTTCGTCTTTATTAGTGCTGGTGCGGAACTCTGATATATCACTCTGATTTTTTCCCGTTCTGCCATCAGCATTACACTACTGGCTTTTGCAATCAAAAGCTTTTTTGCTTTGCTGCCTCAATTTATAAAACAAAGACTATACAGCAAATCTGCTAGCCCAATGAAAGAGGGGGAAAAAAAAAAGAAAAAGAAAAAGAGAACCAACAAATCATTTAACTGTAATCCTTTTGTTTGGTACAATATTTACTGAAAAAATAATAATCAGTGCAACATAAACTTAAATAAAAATAACAACGATACAGGCTTGTAAGTTGTGTTTTTTGTTTCTGGCGCAAGATGGAAAGGAAGTGCAGACTCGAACCCTGATCGAGCCATCTGCACCCACTCGACCAAGAAACTGTCTCCATTTGTGCTATACCAAATCCCAGGAGCGAGAGAGAAAAAACCATTTTGCGCCCGTCAAATCAAATATTTTGCTCCACATCTGAGCTATGCTGAACAGCAACCAGCTTTCTTAACAGCAGAGACATCATCATGGGTGCCGATGTTGATGGTTTGACCCTTTGGCAACGTTGCGGGATCATCACCAGCATCGAGCGCCTTCCTGCTTGTCACACGATATATCTGGGTGAGTACTTCCGTGAAGGCATTGTCCACGTTCGTTGATTCTAGGGCAGATGTCTCCATGAAGAAAGTGCTCTCCCTCTCAGCAAAAGCCTTTGCGTCCTCCACCGTGACAGCCCTGAGATGGCGCAAATCCGCTTTGTTGCCCACAAGCATAATCACAATACTGGAATCAGTGTGATCCCTTAGCTCCTTCATCCATCTCTCCACGTTCTCAAATGTCGTATGCCGAGTAACATCATAGACCAGAAGGGCACCGACTGCTCCTCGATAATAAGCACTAGTGATTGCTCGGTATCTATCAGAAAGTTTTTGTTTTTATTAAAAAAAACGGTATCTTGCTTTAATATTTTACAAAACTTTGCTAGAAAGTATCAACAATAGCAACGCTGTTCTACAAGGTCCAAGAGTAGTTAGACAATGCCCCAAGAGGTTGCTAGGGTTTGTGATTGCAGTAAGCAGTTCATATTGAAGAATGAAAAAAAAAGATATATTTATTTATTTGTATATAAGATGTGCTCGGTAGTAACAGTGTAATCAAAAATAACAAATGGAAACAATAAATTAAAACATCACACACACACACACACACAAGATCATAAAAGTCCAAGAGAAAAGAGCATAAAAACACACACAAGATCATAAAAGTCCAAGAGGAAAGAGCATCAAAAACTACTGCAACTATGGAGCCATATTATCTATGGCTCTAGACCATACTATACAGGGTAGCTAAACAAAAATATGATATTAGGACACAACTTATATTTGTTAATTGGCCTATATACAGGCCAACCATTGTTCCTAACCAAGTGGAGAACTGATCCACATCTTCATTCTATAGCCAGAACCAGTCCAAGTCTGAATCAGGGTGGGGCAGTACATCCAACCCCATTTCCACCAAGCTTTATGCTAGATAAGGAGTTTCGCATTCGATAAGGCTTTATGATACTTGGGGTTTATCCAGAAGGATCATTTTAGCTATTACTTGCTCAACAAACACACAAAAAAAACTTCCAGAGGCAATGGTGGAAGAACAAAGTTTATACTGCATAAGCAAAGATGCCACATATGCAACATGTTAACTTACTACCCAATACAACAATGTCCGAAAACCAATTTCTGTTCTAGTGTCAACACCTCCATCGAAAGACAGCAGCCACTAATTGTTTAAAACAGGAGACGGCAATCTTCACCAGCTCCATCGGGTCAATGTGACACAAGCCACTTAACATGGTCCACTGGTTTGCCAAGAAATCTCAAGCCATTGATGGATCAGATCAGGTTGGACACATGTTCCCATACTATTAAGGTTCTTCAAATTGAACAAAAGCATTGGGCAGACAGGAAGGGTGCACATCAAGATATCTTAACCTACTGAGATAGTTGGTCGAATTTGTGTTATCCCCAAGTCTCAATATTGCCGCAGTTGTAATATATCTAACTCAATCTAACCTGACACGATGACCACCCAAATTTGGACAGCGATATTCACAGGCAATTTTCCTAACACACGTTTGATTAAAGAGCAAAAGAAAACCTATTGCCCAAATTAAAACAATCAAAATTCTTAAATAGGGAAGCAGTCATTCTGACTTCTAGCATCAGTACTGCATCAGTCAGCGTAATGGACTCTAGATGCCTAGACACAAGTACACCGTCATAAGCATTGGCCATTTTTAGTAAAGATTCATCATAACAGATCTTCATTTGATACCTAACAACTTCAATTAGTAATCCCCATGATTGTTCAGCATCATCCATAAACTAATTAAACAGATTGAAAATACAGCGTCATGTTTGTGGTCATGGACACCTTTTTCACTATAAAAGAAACTTCTTTGGATCTTTAAGTTACAAGTACACCGATACCTGGCTTCCTCTTCATAAATCTGAATCTAATAAGATAAAACCCTCCATGATATCAATAAACAAATAATTATCAGCAAGATATGTCCATTTCAGACATCGAAAACTGTTTTCCCAGGTGAGGTGATGCATTAGGAGCATCCAACTGCACAAGTACTATATTAAAACTGGAACTTAATACACTGGGGATGGAAGAAAGCGATTTGAATTACCATAGAGTTCTATGTTACATGATAGAAGAACTGGAGTTCACATTAGAAATATTGAGAGTGGTCCCAAACCAAACATGTGAAGACCATAAGCATGTGAAGACCAAGTAACCAGTTAATGAAGAAGTCATTTGCCATCACTTATTTCCTAAGTTTATAAAGCTACAGAGATTAATGGTGAAAGTCCAAAGCTTGCACCAATTTTTGCATTTACAAAAGGAAGCAATCAGAGAAACTGAAGTTATAATACGAGAAAGAACAATATTGTGATTAGATGCATATGACCATAAAACACTCTCGCATGGAGGACAGTTGAATTCAAGTAGGTACCACTTATCAATCTTCACCAGATCCATTGTGTTGATCTGACCCCATGATACTCAATATGACCCATTGGACTCAAACAGCATGACCTGAGTCAAGAAATCTTGATCCGTTGAGACATCAGATCAGGTTGAACATATGTCTCCACACTTGTAAACTTTGATAAATTGAACAAAACCATCAGGCAGTGCATGCCAAGATATCCTGTTCTTCAGACATAGTAAGCCGAATCAAGTTATTCCTAACCTGATGTTTTGTGACCACCCTATTTTGGATGCTGACATTCATGGGCAATTTTCATAACATTCATTTGCTTAAAGAGCAAATGGAAACCTAATGCACAAACTAAAGCAAACAAAATTCTTCCATAGGTAAGCAGCATTCTAACTTCTAGCATCAACACTGCATCAATCATTATCAAAGATTCTAGATGTCTAGATGCAAAGGACACCATGATAAGCATTGGTATTTTTAGTACAGATTATCATTTGGTACCTGACATCAGCATAAAAAATAAACTATTTTAACAGACTGAAATATACAGTGCCATGCTTGTGATCATGGAAACCTTTTTCACTATAAAAGAAAACTAAGGTTCTCGTATATGTGTATAGTCCTCGGAAGAAATTCGGGAACGACCAAAAACATGAAAAACTTTAGGTAATAGGATACAAATCTTTAATTTTGATAACATACCTATTCTGTTTGCTCTCTTATTTGTATTCTTTCCCCTCAATTACAAAATAAGAGTCAACTTTTATACCAACACCTAGGTTCCTCAAAGATCTGAATCTAATGAAGTAAAGCTCCCTATGATGTCAACAAACACATCATTATCAATGAGAATAAAACAGAAAGAAGATGGTGCATGATGTCCAATTCAGACATGGAAAACTGTTTTCCCAGGTGAGGTGATGCAGTAGGAACATCCAACCGTTCACTATATCTTGAATCTGGAACTTAACATTATTGGGGATCGGAGAGGGCAATATCAATCACCATTGACTTCTATGTAACACAGTAGAAAGAACTAGAATTCACACATAAATGTCGAAAGTCGACCAAAAGCAAAGAGTCAAAGACAATCTTATTTTAGATCGCTATGAGTAAAAAGAACTTCATACAATGCCCACAAGCATGTGAAGACCAAGTAACCAGTTAAGGAAGCTACTGTTTGCCATCAGTTGTCCTCTAAAAGGTTTTGATGCTATAAAGATTAATGTTGAGATTCCAAGCTTGCACCCATTTTTGCATTTACACAAGTGAAGAAATCAGCAACACTGAAGTCACATATTACAGGGAAGAACAATACTGTGATTAAATGCATATGATCAAGAAAACTCCTACATGGAGGACTCTCGAAGGTGCTCCTTAGGAAATTTAGTTTTGACCTATCTAGAATGATTATCCACACACAAGATCACTATATGTTTGTTTATATTACAAATTCTTCACGATTGAATTAGCAGTAATAGGAATGACGAGGAGACCTTGGACTAGAATTACTTCTTTTCGAAATGGGGACCGGACGTTGCACCGCCCTAGGCCGCAGACCTCAAAACCTAGGCAGGTAGGGCATACGGATCGATCCAAACCCGTTGAAGACTACAGTGACCATGGATGGACATCATCCATCCATCCACCGTATGCGGTGAGGAATGCACGGCTTGATCGGGATAGAAATCAAAAGCCTCAGCTCCGACAGAGCGGAGAGAAGTTCTATCATCCGACAAGGGGCGGCATATAAGACAAGACGTCCGTCCGTAGTATCCACTTCTCATGATTGCCGAACTCGCAAAACCCCCCATCGAGAACAGATCGGGAGCTTTGGCATGGAATAATCTAATAAGGAGTGCATCATTCACATCAACTAGAACCCATCCAAGGGAACGCTAATCTTTTCGCGGAATCGAAACTAGCGAGCACAAGATCATGGGAGAACGACTGCACCCCAAGCCCGATCCGACATCCAAGCATCCGAAACCGGCCAAAAGATCACGGACAATCGAAGAAAGGAGCAGAATAAGAAACCGACTCCCTCCGACGGGGGGAGATCGGATCAGATGCGATGGGATAGCGAATCGAACCTTTCTTGGCCGGCGGTATCCCAAATCTGGGCCTTAACGACCTTATCCTCGACGCGGATACTGCGGGTGGCGAACTCGACGCCGATGGTGGACTTGGACTCGAGGCTGAACTCGTTGCGGGTGAACCGCGAGAGGAGGTTAGACTTCCCGACGCCAGAGTCGCCGATGAGCACCACCTTGAAGAGGTAGTCGTAGTCGTCGTCGGACCGGTACGCCATTCCTCAGCCTCCGCCACCGCCGCTTCTCTCCGGCGATCAGATCCGTGCTGTGTCTGGCGCAGCGTGCCTCTCCAACGCCGTCGCGCTCCTTCGACTCACAGGAAGTGGGAAGGGGTTGTCGCAAGGGAAATGAAACGTTTTGGGAGGGGGACGGTTTCTCTTCTTTTTGTACTTAATATTAAATCTTTTATTAGAATTATTTTGTTTGCTAACGATTCTGTTTGTTATTTACGATGTAATTAATAAAGATAAGCAGTTACTGCTTCCCTCAAAAAAAAAGAACGACGTCATCCCTTCTATTTCTGACCATTTTCTATTATTATATAATTTCTGCTTCTTATATTTCGAAAAAGAAATAATATTCTTGTTATATATATATATATATATAAATGGAGGAAAATTTTCGTTTCATTTTTTGTTGTTAATCGCATGCACAATTTTTTCTATTACAAAAATGCCTTCATACTTCAAGATTTAAGAGGAATGCCTCCGTAATTTGACCGTGACACCTTTTATTTTGCTCATTCCAAGTAGAATTTGATTTAAATAGTTGACAAGATCCATTAATTTCAAAGTATCCAACCGTATAAGTCTAGTAATAGAATATATATGCACATATATATAATCATTCTTATCGAAAATAAATAAATAAATATTAAAAAATGAAGAAAATTTTCTCAAAGAAAACTAATAAATATAAAACTGTTTAGTCTCACTGAGCTATGCCTAAAATTGATTATAAGGATAGTACGATTAACTTCATCAGCTTAAATATCTCAGATTAGTGATTTATCTTAACAAGGTCAATGGGTCAATTATCCTATCCAATCTGATTGTAATAATGATATCGAATTGAACCTAATATTTGAAGTATTATGAAAAGTTTAAAAAACAGTCGCATGTATCTTAGGAAAAGAGTCGTATGTATCTTATATAATTATAAGATATACAGTCGTCTGTATCTTATATAATTATAAGATACTTGGAGTGAAGCGTTATCCACTTTATGTTGATCTTAGGAATTAAATTTGATCTGCAACATCTGAAAGCTTCCATGATCTCTATTATTATTTTTTTTTTAGAAAAAAATCTTGTAAGATTTCACTACTCTACCAAAAGACTTAGATAAATCATTTTAGAAAGTCCTAGACATCGTTTTGCACCTTTATACTATGGTTGAGGTTTCAACATGGCCTGGCTCGTCCCGAGTCCACAAAATCATCGACATGATCTTTAAGCTGGAGCATGTTAACCCGAGGTCTGATTGAGGGAGCGTAGGCTTCGTTCTCTCAAGTGAAGATTGAAGATCACTCCTTTAGTAGTTCGTCGGATGTTTGCACACAAATCGAAATCGGGAGGGAGATTCTCGACTCGATCCCTTCGATGCTTAAGTTAACAATAATCGAAGATGGGAGAGTTGGAGTGTGTGTGAGGTCCGACCCTAACATTGTTCTTAGGGGTGGCTTTTATATATATTGTCACGTTGACGTACATAGCTGTTAATGATCATCGATGTCTTTTGTTTAAAGAGGTTGTTGTCGCCATAGTGTCACAGACTTAGCTGGTTTTGCCTAAGCCGTGCGGCACCAATGCGTATCACCGCAAAGGTCAGCCTCCCCGAAATCTCCTACAATCCCTTAGGACCTGCAAAAGAGAAGACGGATGAGAAAGCGCTTCACACGGGATCCACAAGTCACTCTTTTAGTAAATACTTTATAGCCAATGCACATTCCAACAATGGATATCACAAGCTCAGAACAGTTGCACAACAAAAGTATAAAATTGGTCCACTACAGACCGAATCTAGTACAAGTGTCCACATGACACAAACTTTCTGTACAATGGCCGACAATGGTCGCTAAACTCACTCAAATTGGGCATTTAGCCTTTGGCAAGCCCTTTACAAGTAATAACAAACCAAAAGGGACACGGACACACATAAGTGTTACACCGAACAAGCCGTTTACAATTTTGTCCGTGACATTCTCCCCCACTTATTCCTTCGACGTCCTCGTCGAAGCCTTTGCTGACGTTGCAACTTCTTTTCTTTATTGGATCTTTGATCTTCTGCTCCTGCTGCAATGCGCCTCTTGGCTCCCAATTGTTCTCCACTTGTTGTTGAGTTGTCGAACTTTAATCTGCCATGCTGCTTCAACTCGCCAATAACTCGACTTTGGTGTGGGGTCGGTGAAGTTATCTTTGATCCTCTTGAGTCTTCATGGATTCATCGATGAAGGAAAAAAGACCATCTTTGATATCGCTTGATCTCAAATTCTTCTTGTCTCTTGAACTAGATAGATGCTTGTTGGAGCTTTAACGAGCATCGCCTCGCAACCTTTAAAGTTTTCTGGTCCTTCCTCCGCAAAATTTGCCCATCGAATCTTCTTCCACTTAGTTGTCTTGCCCAAGTAGGCTCGCATCACTTCCGCTTCGATTGGCATTCAATTGGGAAATGAAGCGGACAATCTACTCGTGTAGCGATCACCGTTGGTGAAGGCTTGACATTGTTATCTTCCATTAGTCTCTTGAAGGGTCTTCAAATTTGTGCAGAGCTCCTCCGCGAAAACTAAAGAGAGTCGGGTTCGGTTTCGCCCATTCTCTTGAGAGTTGATAAGGCAAAGGTTACTTGACTTCGCCCGCCTCCTCGAGGTTGTACTTCGTGCATCAAGCTGGTTACTAGACTTCGCCTGCTCTTAGCTCACACTTCCGAAGCACTTGAAGTGTTTGCAATCCTTGTGCTGAGTCAGCTACTATGATTCGCCTTCTCATTGCCCTTGAACTTCTGGAATGCAAGAAGTTATCACTCCAACTTGGAGTAAGTCTCTGATAGATTTGGTCGTCTTTGGGATTGTACCGCCTTCTCCATCATTTCTGTCGTCGACTCCTCTAAGTAGCAAAGGTACAGCACCACGTACTGCCTACTCCGATCCTTGGTCATGCACTCTTGCATTGACCCGAAGTCCTTCACTCACGGCTATCTTGATGGAAAGTCTGTGACACTTGGTCTTACGAAGTTCTCTAGCTTCTGTCCTTCAGCCTTGTCTTGGTACATGGAGTTTGCCAAAGCATTCTCCTCCTCCACGGCCTATATCACAACCAAGCGCTCTCCCTCTATGAGAGCAAGGGATTGATGACTCCCCGGAAGTCCCGCCTCTGCGGTACCATGACACTACAATGTCCATGGCGCTACTATCCGTTGTCTCGCATCTGCATCCCTTCTTCGTGATCGGTAGATCTGCCTCTGCGGCAATGCGACACTCCTCTGAGTCCACCTTCTAACCGATGACTGATCTTGGGTAGCTGAGTCCCTCTGGACTCATCATTGCTTCCTCGCCCTTTTCGACCATATGCTTCAACACCTCTGTGTTCTCTGAGCAGTTCTACTTAGTCGATGGAAAGACAGGCTGCAACTCCCATGTATGGCCTCTGCCATCATGCTGCAGGGTTTACACCGCTTCTGTTCTCCTTAGCTTCATTGGTTGCAACATTCACTTACTCGGTCTTATCCTCCGACTTGCCGGGCTCCCTTAAGCGAATGTGAGCTCTGAAGTAGTTCCACTCTTCAGCCGCTCCGATCATATCTCTGCATGATCCAGTCCCCACATGGGACTCCCTGGTACTTGCATCTGAACTTCTTCCTCGATAGGGCACAGCCCCCATAAGCTGATGTCCAAGGCTTCCATTCAATGCAACATTCGGTGCACGCATGGAAGACCCGCCTCTGCGGTACCATGACATTCACTGCTTGAATCCATAGCTCTTCTTACCGTCATGTTGTTCACCAACTTGGAGCTCCTAATCGCGCTCCCGATCATACCTCTGCATGATCTAGTCCCCCCATGGGACTCACCGTGTGTGTCGACTTGCCACGAACCATTCCACTACGATCCATTTGCATCATGTCATCGCTTTGATGACATCTCCTGTATTCGATCCTGTGGTATGAACTCGAACTACGATATCTCCATGTGTGGACTCCGCCAACACATCGTAGGCTCGCGCGACCGATTCTGTTCGCTCCTTTGGCAATCAACCTTCGTCCACCCACTCTCGAGTCACACTGACGAAGCCTAGCTCTAGGGCAGTCCATCGCCTAGTAGCTCCTCTGAAGTCCCCGACCGCTGAAATAGGTGCACATTTATCCGGATCACGGGACTCGCCCCTACCAAAGACAATCTCCATCTTTGCGACCGCTTTCCTCATGGCAACACGAATAGCAACACTGTGGCATATTCTTCAAGAGCATCTACCTTAGCATCCTCTTGCCCCGTGCCAAGGCCTTCTAACACTAACTTCGCCACTGCAAGTTGTATCGCCTTAGTTCCTCCGTCAAATGCTTCACCAAGATGAGGTGCATATGCCTCGAAGTTCCCTTCATCTTTGGCACCACACAAGATGAGTCTGCTTCATCAGAATAGAAAACTCATGGAACGACATGATCCTACTCTTGTCTCTGCAAGAGTCCATGTCCTTGACTTCTATCTAAGGAAAGCTCCACGCCTCCGCTCCACATTCTATCTTCTTTGCCAACTCCCTTCATGCGGTTTGGGTACATCAACAAGTTACCCACAAGTTGTTCCGCTTCTCGATTTGTATTACATTAATGGTGGCCCTCGCGCCAACCATTCCACGGGTTAGCCCTCTGTTGAGTCCGATCTCACTATCGGCTCTAAGTGTGCCTTCACTTTGTGTTGCCTAGGTTGCTCCCCCACTTGATCTCGCTGTCGTCCACCAACGCATCACCACCTGGCGAGATCATGTAATGACTTACCGCTCACTCGATCCATCGAGCCGTCTTGAGGTACTCTCAACTAGTGCGTTCATTGCGCATAATCTCTGCCTCAGAGCGGGATTTATCCCTCCGGATATCTGTCATCCGTTGAGCAACTTCGCTCTTCGCATCCTTCCCTTTGGAAGTTTTGGAGACCACCATCCTCTTGGACTACTTCGCCTCTGCTTTGAACAAAGCGTGCCCAAGTGTCTTTGCAAATGCACTTGCTAGATTGTGGCACTTCACCAATCTGACTCGCCTTTGCACCCCTCTGGGTCTAGCAAAATCTTGAACATGATGCACACTTGACCTCTTACGAAAGTATCCTGCACATACCGAAGAGAAAGTTTTAATGCTCCATGGCGCCGACCTTGGTCGCTTAGGATGGATAACGCGAACAATCCATCGTCCGCATGCAAGGCCATGCATGAGTATCGAATTCCTTAAGTTTACAACTCTTTCGATCGTTGAACAACCCACTCCACCTTGCCCGGTCTCATCCTTTGCCAAGCACTCCGCTTGCCTCGAGCACCATCAAGGTTGGGTGTTAACGTCGAGCCATCGCTCGAACTCGGCCATCCCGACCTTTGTGCGCTCCGCAATTCTTCTTAGCTTGTTGTACTCGTGGTGCCTCGCTAGGTCCCCCACGTTTGCATGCTAAGTGTTTGTAAGTGGGCTTGTCCCGCTTTGATACCATCTGTCACGGACTTAGCTAGTTTTTCCTAAGCCGTGCGGCACCAATGCGTATCACCGCAAAGGTCAGCCTCCCCGAAATCTCCTACAATCCCTTAGGACCTGCAAAAGAGAAGACGAGATAGAGAAAGCGCTTCACACGGGATCCACAAGTCACTCTTTTAGTAAATACTTTATAGCCAATGCACATTCCAACAATGGATATCACAAGCTCAGAACAGTTGCACAACAAAGGTATAAAATTGGTCCACTACAAACCGAATCTAGTATAAGTGTCCACATAACACAAACTTTCTATACAAGCCGACAATGACTGCCAAACTCACTCAAATTGGGCATTTAGCCTTTGGCAAGCCCTTTACAAGTAATAACAAACCAAAAGAGACATGGACACACATAAGTGTTACACCGAACAAGCTGTTTACAATTTTGTCCGTGACAATAGGTGGTCAGCTTGTGTGCTAAGACACGGGCACAATTTGATCTGTTCAGTCCTGCTTCGTTTGGCTTTACGCTTCTGGAGTAGCTTAAAATAGGACTGTGCTACTCCGTATAGCCTCAAACAGTGTTGGTACAGTGTACTGGCGGCGTGGATGGTATGTGGCTATCTTGTTCAAATCTAGGGTGTCAAGTTAGCTTAGTGCACCACGTTGGCTTTGGAATGTTGTGCCAGGTCTGCCATGGCAACCGACGTGTCTGTGGAGTGGATATCATAAAATGCTACATCATACAGCCCTTGGGGAAGTGATCCACCGATACAGGCAACCCAATGTGCTCCCCGATTACCTTCTCTAAAATAATACAAGAAAACTACTGAAGCTGTTTAACGTGTCAGCTATTTGATGTTTTACAAGCCATAGGCATAACATATTATATATATATATATATATATCATCTTATCAGATTCTGAATCACAAATATCATTTTATTCAAAACATATTTGGTTCATAACAAATGAAGTAAAAAGTAATTAGGGCATATGAAAACGTAAGAAGTATTTCGAAGCATATCAATAGTGCATAGGATATTTCGGAGCATATAATTAACGTATAAGATATTTCAAAGCATATCAATAGTGCATAGGACATTTTGGAGCATATCAATGGCATACGAAATGTTTCGAAGTATATCAATGACAAATAAAATATTTCAGAACATATCAATACCATATGAAATGTTTCAGAGCATATCAATATAACAAATAAGAAGCAAAAGCTCAAACGCCATATTTAACATTACATTCATTTTATTCTCATCTAAAACGTACATATAAACATATAAATAATACTTTAAATATCATATCAAAAATATAGATGGTGTATTGGGACCATAGACAGAATATGATCTATCCATTTCTGGATGACCACCAGACAGAAGCCTCCCACATCTGGGAGCCCCATCCACCCATGTCTGAGTGAAGTTAGAAGGGGCCGACGAAGCATCATGGGCTTTAAGCATAACTCCTTTTATCATTTCTAGCAAAAGTTTATATTATTAATAGACACCAGAGTATAAAAAGACATATGAGTAATAAAATTGGTACATATCGAAAGCATATGCGAAATAACGAATATATATATGCTTATACGAAATAATACGATACAAATATAAATGTTATATAATATATTCAGATATACAAATTATTTAGGGACAAGAGCATACTAGATTTCAAAATAATAATGTAAAGCTTAATTAAACTAAGGATTTCAAATAAAATCAATTTTTAAAGGGAGGAAACAAGAATAAGCAAAATCAATAAAAGCTTAATTTTGGGAGGCACATTGCACAAATTATTTGGACAACCAATTATGCTCCAAATTACTCAAAAAATTATATCATTAAAAAGCTATATCAGTCTATTTTTAGATAAATCTAGATTTATAAAATTTTAAGTTTCTAATTGAGAATTACAAATAATTTAATATTAAAAGATCAGAATTTATCATCTCTATTTTGTAGAATTGATAGAATCAATTAAAACTAATGTTTTAGTAGGTATATATACTTTAAATCTTTTAAATCAAGGATAAAAAGAAAGATCTATAAGTTTAATTTTTAATAAATTAAGTTTTGTATAAATTAAAGTTTCCAACAGAGAGTTATAAATAATTTAGTAACAAAAGGTCAAAAATTTTAGTCTCTATTTTATCAAATTCATAGGGTCTTTATATGTGTGGGCAAGAAAATTAACTCCAAATCTATTAATCTTAGTATCAAAAGAAAGAGCTATGAGTCTATTTTTGGATGAATTAGGATTTTCTTAAATCAAAGTTCAGTGTAGAAAGTTATGGCTAGAATAATGTAAAATGGTAAAAATCTCAAAAATTTCAAATTCACAGTTTTATGCCTAAACGAGAGAGATATCATATATGAAGCCAAAAATTTTCAAAATTTTTAGAATTAAGATGAAATTAGATATCAAAATTATTATAAGATGGGGTTGGAACACTTGTCTTTGAGAATTTTTGATCCCAAATGAGAAGTTTTGAGCAAAAAGACCCTAAGCTCCAAATTTTTTTTTCTCTTCTTCTCTTTTTTTCTTCTTCTTTCTCTCTTTCTCTCATCTCCAATATAAGCTGCCTTTTCAGTTTCCTTAGGAATGAAGGCAGAGAAGCTTAGGCCATGGAATTTACTATTTTATATATTTTATATTTTAGTCCTTGTATTATTTATGTTTACGATTAGGTCTTCAGATTTTATATATAGGTCATCAGATTTTTACAAATAGATCCTCAAATTTTATAAATAGATTCTTAGTTTTATATTTAGGCTCTTGTATAGAATTTAAAATGGGTACTTATATTACAATTAAAAACTTATACGAATATTTAAAAACAAGGGATATTACAGTCTCCCCCCTAAAAGAAAATTTAGTCCTTTAAATTTATGATACCTCTATCGATGATAAGATGAGGATAAGCTTTCTTTATTTCCTTCTCTAGTTCCCAGGTTGTTTCCTCCCTAGAATGATGTCTCCAGACCACTTTAATTAGAGAGATGACTTGATTCCTTAGGATCTTATCATTCTTATCAATAATCTAAGTGGGCTCATCTACATAATATAAGTCTTTATCAATCACAATTAGCTTATACTTAATGATATGAGAGGGATCATGTATATATTTTTTGAGTATTGATACATGAAATATATCATGAATATGATACAACGACGGTGGTAAGGCAATCCTATAAACAACAAAACCAATTCTTTCAAGGACCTCAAAAAGGTCTAATAAACCTTGGATTTAACTTTCCTTCTTCCCAAATCTTATAATGCCATTGGTAGGAGAGACTTTTAAGAATATAAAACTTCTTACTTGAAATTTAATATCTCGTCTTCTATTGTTAACATAGCCCTTTTAGCGATTCTGAGTAATCTTAAGCTTTTTTCTTATAACTTAATTTTTTTTCAATGGTCTCTTGTACTTTATCTGGTGCTAACAATTATCTATTGCTAACTTCCTCCCAACATATAGGCATTCTGTACTTTCACCCATACAAAACTTCATAAGGAGCCATCTGAATACTCGAATGATAACTATTATTATAAGTGAACTCAATAAGAAAAATATCTTTATCTCATTCACCTTTCTAATCCATGACATAGGTTCTAAGTAAATCCTCAAGTATTTGAATTATTTTTTCAGATTGACTATCGATCTGAGGGTGATAAATAGTGCTAAACTTTACTTTGGTGCCCATAGATTCCTGTAATCTCTGTCATAATCTAGAAAGAAATCTGGAGTCTCAATAAGAGATAATCTCTTTCGGAACACTGTAAAGTCTTACTATTTCATTAATATACAAATCTACAAGTCTATCAAGAGAATAAGTCATATTGATTGATAAGAAATGTGTAGATTTGGTTAACCTATCAATGATGGCCCAAATAGTATCATGCTTTATAAAGTCTTACTATTTCATTAATATACAAATCTACAAGCCTATCAAGATAATAAGTCATATTGATTGATAAGAAATATATAGATTTGGTTAACCTATCAATGATGACCCAAATAGTATCATACTTTATAGAGGTTCTAGATAGTCTTGAAACAAAGTTCATAGTAACACATTCTTATTTCTATTTAGGAATATCTAAAGGTTGTAATAAACCTCCAGGTCTTTAGTATTCTACTTTGATTTGCTGACAAGTCAAACACTTTGAAATATATATTACAATCTTTTTCTTCATGCCTTCCCACCAATAATAACTTTGGAGGTCTCTATATATTTTAGTGCTACTAGGATGCATGGTATACTTTGAATTATAACCTTCCTTCAAGATTTGATTCTTGATATCTAGGTCATTCAGAATACATACTCTATCCCTAAATTTCAATAGGCCATCCTCTAAAATTTGAAAATTCAGCTTCAATCTCTTTTCTATTTCATTCCTCAAGTGGATTAATATGGATCTCATAGTTGTCCTTCTTTAATTTATTGATTGAGATTAGATTGTACTTAGATAGAGGTCATCAATATCATTGAATCTTGCCCTTACCTCATAACATTTAAATCATAATTTTCTTCTAATAACTTCCATTATTTCATAACTAGACTAACCATAAAACTTGTAGATTTTTTACTAAGTCCATTAGCTATAACATTGTTTTTATCTAGATGATAACGGATGGTACAATCATAATCCTTTAGAAGTTCTATCCATCTCCGTTGTCTCATGTTTAACTTTTTCTGAGTAAAAATATACTTTAAACTATTATGATTAATAAAGATTTCAAATATCTATCCATACAAGTAGTGTCTCTAAATCTTTAGTACAAAAGTAATTGCTGTCAATTTCAAATCATGAGTTAGATAATTCAATTCATAACTCTTTAACTATTTAGAAGCATAAGCAATTATTTTTTTTTTTTTTTACATCAAAACACATCCAAAGCCCTTTCTTGAAGCATCAGTATAAACTATAAATCTCTCATTACCACTTGGAATAGTAAGAATAAGGGCACTAGTGAATCTTCTTTTTAACTTTTGAAAACTTCGCTCACAATCATCACCCCCATTCAAATTTTATATTCTTTTGAGTCAGTTTAGTGAAGGGATGAGAATTTGTAAAAATCCCTCCACAAATCTCTTGTAATAACCTGTCATGCCCGAGAAACTTCTAACTTCTGTTACATTTGTTAGTACTTCCCACTTAACTATCGCTTCTATTTTCTTTGGATCAATAGATATGCTCTTCCTTGAAATCATATGGTCTAAGAAAGTAATTTTATTTAACCAAAATTCACATTTGTTGACTTCTTTTATTTTAGTATGGATAATACATTTCTCAAGTATTCCTCATGCTCCTGATTATTCCTTGAATACACTAATATGTCATCAATGAATATAATTTCACAATCATTTAAGAGTGGTTGAAATATCGTATTCATCAGTTCCATAAAAGCTGTAGGGGTGTTAGTTAATCCAAAAGGCGTTACTAAGAATTTATAGTAACCATATCAAGTTCTAAAGGCTATTTTTAGAATATCCTCCTTCTTGATCTTCAACTGATAATAACCTAACCTTAGATCAATCTTGGAGAATATTTGTGCACATAAATAAGTCATCAATTCTAAGTAGAGGATATTTATTTTTTATTGTCACCTGATTCAATTATCTATAATAATACAAAACCTCAGCGTTCTATCCTTCTTCTTAACTAACAGTACCGGAGCACCCCATGGTGAGACGTTGGGTCAAATGAAACCCTTATCTATCAACTCTTGTATTTGCTTCTTCAATTCATCTACCTCGAGTGGTGCCATTTTGTAGAGAGGCTTAGATATCAAGGTTGCCCCAAGGGCCAAATCAATAGCAAATTCATCATTCCTCTTTGGAGGTAATTTAGGCAAGTCATCTGGAAATATATCAGGGAACTCTTTAACCATCGAAATTTCATTTAGGTGAGTTTCTTGATTTGAATGCTTCTTTACATATATAAGATAACAAAAATAACCTTTTTGTATAAGATAATGAGCTTGAAGTGTTGATATTAAATAAGGAGATAAATCATGCCTGATATCCTCAAAATAAAAGATGGGCTGATCTGGTAATCAAAAAGTGATCACTTTTTTTATAACAATCGATACTAGCATGATAGGAAGATAGTCAATCCATGTCAAGTATAATATCAAAACCTTGAAGCTCTAGGAGAATCAAATCAATAAGAAGTTTATGTTCTCCAATAAAAATCAAACAAGAGGGATAAATCAAATTTGCTATCAAAGAATCCCTAACAATAGTAGTTACATATAACATATAATCCAGTGGTCTAGGTGGAACACTCAAGTGGTAAGTAAAATATAATGAAACAAAAGATAGATTAGAATCAGAATAAAAAAAAAACTTTTGCATTTCTATTAAAAACTCGAATTATACCTTCAACCACTGATTTAGAAGCTCTAGAATCCTATTCAGTGATAGCATATACTCTAGCACGGGCTGATGATCTGAGAGGCAATGATTTTTTTTTTCAATAGGCATTCTTTGGAAGGAAGTTCTCAAGCTCATCATGAGTGTTATAAGTCATCTCATAAGTCATTAATGACCCAATTAGTTCTTCGAAAGAAAAGTTCTTTAAGTCCTTTGCCTCTTGAATGACCGTAACTTTAGGATCCCGACTCTTTGGAAGGGATCTTAAAATTTTAGTTACAAGTTCAAAATTAGAAAAACTTTTCCCAAGTGCTTTTAGTTCATTGACGACATCCGTAAAATGTGTGTACATGTCTCCAATGGACTCACTTGGTTTTATCCGAAATAACTCGTAAGAATGCACTAAAAGATTGATTTTGGGCTCTTTCACTCAACTAGTTCCTTCGTGAGTGATTTCAAGAGTATGCTAGATATCAAAAGCTGATTCATAAATTAAAACATGATTAAATTTATTCTTGTCTAAGGTGCAAAACAAGGCATTCATAGTCTTGGCATTAAGAGCGAAAGTCCTCTTTTCCGACTCATTCCAATCGCTCATTAGAAGAGAAGACTTTTTGGAAGCCATTTTCAACAATGTTCCAAAGTTCAAAATCCATAGAAATAAGAAAAATTTTCATGTGAGTCTTCCAATAGGTGTAATCCAACCCATTGAACATAAGCAGATGTGTGATTGAGTGGCCCTCTTGCATGCTGACAAATGTCATCTCTCTTAGGTTTTAAACCAGAATGAGAGTGACTTTGCTCTGATACCAACTGTTAGGATCAAGAGCAGCACTAAGAGGAGGGGTGAACTAGTGTAGCAGATAAAAATCGACGATTTAAACTGATTCCGAAAAACTTTATGCGTTGAGAAGTTTTGTCCAATGAAAACGATTTTGGTAAAGAGAATGATTCGAGTGAATATGAAAGAGAGTAGAGAAGAGGAGATTGAAGGATTGTAGCTAAGTAAAAATTGAAATGTAGCAAATGTAAATATGCACCAAGAGAAGAACATAGCGATTTATAGTGGTTCGATTAATTAACCTACGTTCACTTCTGAAACCCCCTCTAATAAGGTTACCGGCTTCCACTATCAATCCTTCTTAAAGGTGAAAGATCAAACACCCATTTTACAGAACTTTACAAGTGGCTCACACCCTTTTACAGAATTTTTACACTTAGGAATTCGGGAGATAAACACTCTAACTTTTCAAGGTTATTTCGCTATAGTTTTGACTCAATTCTTATCACTTCTCAATGTGTTTTACCAACTGAGAATTAAGGGGTATTTATAGGCTCAATTGGCTTCAGAATTAGAGCTAAAAGATATCACATCCCTAGCGATACCACCGATTGTCACTAGCGGTACCACCGCTAGTTGATCTTGACATTGGGCGATACCATCACCTGGTCTGGCGATACTATCACATAATAGAGTCTTGGGTTCTGTGGAGGGGTGGTACCACCGCTTGGCAATTTAATAACTACCAATGGTACCACCACTGACCTAGGTGGTACCATCGCCTAGGCACTTGGGAATCTGTACCCTGGGTAGTTCCATCGCCCCAGTCTAGCGGTGCCACTGCCAAACAGGGTCCAACACTTCTAGATGGGTCTTGAATCCGACCCAATCCAATTAATTTACGGGCCTAGTTGGCCTCTACCAGGGTTAAAAGATTAACACATAATCCTAACCCTAATTACGTACTAACTACGAAATTAAAACATATTCTAAGCAAAAATATGATCCGACACTTAAGACTTCTTCCAGCGAGCTTCTGGCGAACTTCCGACAAACTCTCGAACATCTTCCGGTGGACTTCCGGTAGGCTCCTGAACTTTACAACAACCTCGGTGAGTTCCGACAAGTCTTCTTTGGCAAGCTTCAATCTTTCTCGATGAGCTCCGTGAACTTCTGACGAACCTTCTTTTGAACTTCTGATAACCCTTCGGTAAGTCCCCGATTCATTCTCGACCAGTTCCAACAGCACTTCCAACGAACCTTCGGACTTTCGGCAGACTCTCGAACTTCCAATGATTCAATCGCACTTGGCTCAGGCACGTCATTTTGCTTTACGTCTTCATCTCTATCGTAGTTAATCCTGCATACTTTTCTTAATAATATGGATTAGATCAAATAACTTATCAATTGACTTCATCATCAAAATCAAAGATTTAACACCTAACACACAAGTTCCAACTTTACGTTGGTTTGGTAGAGTGTCACACCCTCCTGAGAGATATATGAGATATATTAGAAGAGAGGATACTCAGGATGTTGATCCTCAAACCTATGAGGAGACTATTATGAGTATAGACTTTGAGAAGTGGCAAGAAGCTATGAATTCTGAGATGGAATCCATATACTCCAATAAGGTTTAGAGCCTTGTTGATGCAGCTGAGGGTATTGTACCCATCGGCTGCAAATGGATCTTCAACAAGAAGATTAGGGTAGATGATACGGTTGAGACCTATAAGGCAAGGTTAGTAGCTAAAGGGTATCATCAAAGGCAAGGTGTTGATTATGACGAAACCTTCGCACCCGTAATTATACTGAAATCCATCCGAATTCTATTAGCTATTGCAGAACATTATGACTATGAGATCTGATAGATGAACGTGAAAATTATATTCCTCAATGGTAACCTCGAGGAGGAGGTGTATATGATACAACTTGAGGGATTCATGTCTAAGTAGAGTCCAGATAAGGTATGCAAGTTGCTTAAGTCCATTTATAGACTAAAGTAGGTTTTCCAAAGTTAGAACATAAGATTTGATGAGGTGATCAGATCATATAACTTCGTTAAGAATGAAGATGAGCCATGTGTGTATAAGAAGGTAAGTGGGAGCGTTATCACCTTCTTGATGTTATATGTGGATGACATCCTAATCATTGGGAATGATATAGGAATGCTCTATGTAGTAAAGACTTAGTTATCTAGACACTTCTCCATAAAGGACTTAGAGGAAGCATCATATATTTTAGGAATTCAGATCTATAGAGATAGATTTAAGAGGATGCTTGGCTTATTCTAATCCAAGTACATAGAATTTTAATTTCTCATAGTATTTCCCTAAAAACTCCTAAAGAAATGACAAACATGGATAGGATATCCTATGCCTTTGTGATAAGATCTATCGTGTATCTTATACTATGTACCAGGCCTGATATAGCGTATGCTCTGAGCGTCATGAGCAAGTATCAAGCAGATCCAGGCTTAAAGCATTGGAAAGTAGTAAAGTATATCCTTATATACTTGAGAATGACTAAAAATCTTTTACTGGTATATGGAGGAGGTAGTCTCTAGATTGAGGGCTACATGGACTAGAGTTTCTAGTCCGATGTCGACGATAGCAAGTCGAATTCAAGACATGTGTTCACCCTGAATGGAGCAATAGTAAGTTGAAATAGTTCCAAGCAAGATACTACTGCTGACTCGATCACAGAGGCGGAATACATTGTTGTGATAGAAGCAACAAACAAGGGTGTCTAGATAAAGAAGTTCATCATAGATTTGGGAATCATGTCGAGCAACGTTACTGATTCTCATATAGTGCGATAATAACGGGCTGATCACTCAAGCTAGGGAACCTGAGTCTCATCAAAAGAGTTCTGAGGGGTTCCACTTGATTAAAGAGATCATGGCTCATGGAGATATAGTAGTGAAAAGAGTTCCATCCGAAGATAACATTGAAGATCCACTAACAAAGCCATTGACTCAGATTTATATTTGAGCATCACAAAGATCTGATGGAGATAAGACACATAGGTGATTGGCTTTAGGTCAAGTGGGAGTGTTAGTTATAGGTGCCCTATAAGCCAATCGCATGAGTGATGGCACATGTGACACGTTGGATCGATCTCTTTGCTTATTATTACTGGTATTTTCTCACATTATTTAGATGAATATTGTAATGTCTTTGGATCTATGCAATGAGAATCGGATCATGATGAGATCACGATAATAAGACTGATATATCTTTAAACATAGATCTTAAATCATCCTGGTCATAAGTTACTCAAAAATGACATAAAGATAACTGGATAGATTGGTACGCTGTATACTCATCTATATGATGGAGGTGACTGGTCTCATAGTCACTTGTATGGGGACACTAGAGATACAGTACAGATGCTCATTGGAGAATAAGTTTACTAATTGATTTGCTTACGAAATGCTGGATGGTTAATGATACCTAACGTCAAACAATGATTCTGTAGTCCCAGTTGTGTCTAGTCCTTAGACTTCAGACATCAAAGATGTTTTGTATGAGTATTTCATTCTTTGATGTCAAACTTATATGTTTGGAAAGTACTAGATTTGGTACAATTGGTTCTCGAGAATGATAACCAATCTTATGAAAGTAATTGAGTATCAATAAAGGATCACCCACTCCCAATATCATGATAGGAATATCCAGCGTGTGCTCCCTCAAGCAAAATCCTTGGCCAGGGTCATTTGGATTAAGAGAAAAGGAGTTCTCTAAGAGAATTCGATTAGAGTGAGACTCGGACAGGATTCCGTATGGGCCTGACATTACCATACCCAATATACAGTCTTTGGGATATTAGATGGATAAGGGACTATAGATACATGCTGATTGAGGATAGACAGGTCCGATGGATTAGATCTCCTCGTACCGTCTAGGGACTATGGTCTAGTGGCCTAGTATGTCCATAGTCAATGAGTCGAGTAAATTATTATAGAGATAATAATTCACTATATCAGAAGGAGTTCTGACGAGAGCGACCCACGGCCAGCTCGGTATCGAGCTTAGAGGGTCACACACATTAGGTGGATGTTGTGACGAGTAGAGGTGCGGATATGAGATATCTGTGGAGCCTCTAGTTTAGATCCTATGGATAAGATCCAATTGGATAAATGGATAATTAGATGAGATCCAATTAGATGATTAGATAAGATCCAATTGGATAGAGATTTAACTAGATAATTATGTTAGGGATCGAGTGGCACTAAGAGGGGGTGAATTAGTGCAGCGGTAAAGAACGATAGATTTTTCAACGATTAACACAAGTTCGGAAACTTCGTACGAATGAATGCAGCGTTTCGTTTGAACCCGGAAAGATTACGTTTTAACTTTAAAGCATATGTAAGGAGATGAAGATGAAGTTGAGTAAATAAGGCAGCAAGTGGAAAGAGTTTGCAGTAAAGTAAATAGCAAGAACGTAAATGCAAATCGATTTATAGTGGTTCGGTCATCCGACCTACATCCACTTCCGAAGCCTTCTCCGATGAGGCTCCCAACTTCCACTAGCAAATCCTTTTATAGGGGAAGGACCAAATACCCCTCTTACAACCCTTTTACAAGAGGTTCACACTCTTACAAGTCTTCACAAAGAGAAGGAGGTGAACACTTAAGCAATTGAAAACTTTCCTAGACTTTGCTCAAATCTAACTCTCAAAAGGTTACGCTTTCGGTGAGAAAGGAGGGGAATTTATAAGCCTCAAAGTGATTCAAATTTGGAGCCCAAACTTACAACCAAAATTTGAACTTTTGAGTTTTGGTCTTTGTCGATCTTGTGGAGATCGCAAGCGGTGACACTGCCTCGGCCGGCGGTGCTACCACCTGGCTTTCAGCACCAAGCGGTGCTCCCGCCCAAAGACGCAATGTGCTTTGGGCGGTGCCACCGCCCTTGACCAAGCTCATGGCGGTGCTACGCTTGGTATGTCTTTGGTTCTTTAGGCCAAAAACTTTGGCCCAAACTAAGGCCCAATGGCCCCTACTTTGGGTTAAAGGATTAACAGCTAATCCTAACTCAAATTAATATGCTAACTATGAAATTAAAGACATTCCTAAGCTATTACAAAGTCCGCAAGTCAAGTCTTCTTCCGTCAAGCTTCCGGCGAACTTCCGGCGGTCTTCCGACGATCCCTCGGAAACCATCCTGCGGGATCCTGGTAAGCTTTCGGACTCCACGATGATTTTGGCGAGTTCCCCCGAGCTTCTTTGGCAAACTTTGATCTTTCTTGGCAAGCTCCGTGAACTTCCGATGAACCTTCCGGCGAACTTCCGAAAACCCTTCGGCAAGCTCCCCACTCGTTCTCAGCTGGTTCCGGCAGTACTCCCAACGAATCTTCGGACTTCCATCGAACACTCGAACTCCCAATGATCCATCGCACTTGACTTCGACTCTTTGTTTTGCTTTACGTCTTCATCCTTATCGTAGTTACTCCTACACACACAAACACCAAACACTCTACTTCGATCTAGACAGTTATTACAACGCGAATTGACATTCAGTTGCCCGGCACGTCATTGGTCGGTACTTCGTCTGATCCTTCGGCACATCGCCCTCTCTTGTGGCTTGTTGCCCAATTGGCGGTTGACCTCTGCAACCCCGATATCCATGATGCAACTCCGCACTTCTTGGTCCGATGCCCAATGTCCGAAGCCTCCTGCCGATAGTCGACCGAACCTCCGGCTCGATATCCAATATCCTGACGTGATCACCTCTGGCGCAACGTCAATTCCTCCAGCGTCAACTATCTAATCCTGATCGTTAGTAGGCCTACGTAACTCAAAACGCAATTAGACCACAAATCATAATCAATTAGTTTCATCATCAAAATACGAGATTCAACAATCTCCCCCTTTTTGATGATGACAACTAATTGATGACTAACGGAGTTAACCTTAACTCCCCTGAGTTTAACCAAACTCCCTCTATCAATATGCAATTGATAGAACCCTTGGATTATCCCAAATCCAAGTAACATGTATCATTCATGTAGTGAGAAATATAAATCCATCATGCAAATATATAAAATATTCAAGCATCATTACATTGCATGAAGTCATCAATCTACTTCTCCCCCTATGTCATCAACAAAAAGGAGAAGTAGCATCATAGCTTGTTTAAAAGATATGCAAATTTCTTACAACACACTAGCTATTTATCACATTATACAACATTTTTGTAATACAACATCAAATAATACCATTCAATCATAACAAGTTTCAAGGATGGACAATGATGGTAATTTTCACTTGCTTCTTGAGATGTGCAAGTTTGCACCTTGTTTCTCACGATTGCAATATTTGCATCCTTTGATATAATAATTCTTAGCTTCTCATGAAGTTGCAAAATAGGAATCAAGATGGCAAATTTTTGCAATGTTCAAGCTAAAAACTTTCTCCCCCTTTGTTAGCATCAAAAAGAAAGGGAGGATTAAATATTTTAAATAATCTTGCATGAGATTTAACAATAATTTGTAACAAAATGTAAGCAATTTGAAGAAGTAAAATTGAGCAAGATTTTTGTCTCTCTTGAGATAGCAACTTTTTGCTTCTCAATGTTCAAGCTAGTAAGATTTTCTCTTTTGATGCACAAGCTAGCAATTTTCTTCCTCTTGAATGAGCTAGCAAATTAATCATGCAAGCTAGCAATAAATCTTCTCCTCCTTTGATTTTGTCAAAAAGAAGGAAAGAATACAATTCTTTTCCCTTTACATGAATGTTTCCATCATGACAAAATAACAAATTTTCATCATAAATTTTTAACATATAATTCAAGGGAGTCATAAACAAATCATGGTATGAGGGAAATTTATGACAAGCAAGCAAGTAATAATGATAAGCTAGCATACTTTGCAATATACAAACTAGTTCCCTTTCAATGTTTCTCTTTTGCACCTAAGTTTCCCTTTTGCGAGTCATCAACTTTTTGTTTGCAATGAGCTAGTAATTTTTATAAAATTTATAACATTTTAAACATGCAAGCTCATGAGTTAAAAAATAATGCAACTTTACAATTTCTTTCTTCTCATTTTGAGAAGTGCAAGTTTTTCCTTTTGCAAGTTCTAGCTAGCTATGTTTATTATTTTCACTTGTGATACATAAGCTAGCAAGCTAACTCTCCCTTTGTCACTATCGAAAAGAAGGGATGAATAATATTTCAATGAAATAATTTAGCACCAATTAATATTTCAATTTTTTCATGATGTATACAAAACATAGATGCAAAGAATTCATGAAAATATCAATGTGAAATATTAATAAGGATCAACACCAAAAGACATCATTCATGATTCAACATAAAGCAAATTTCATTTATGTCAAATGTTTAATTTACCACACAAGGCAAAGAAATCTTGTCATTTCTATATCATGAAATATATGACATCAAGGCTCATGATTCATTTGAAAAGATATAGCACAAAGAGTAACTTGATTCATGCATGAGAATTCCAAGTATCAAATATCAAAATATCAAGACTTGGATTGTGATAAAGCTCATTCAAGTTCGAATCATCAAAATCATTAACAAGTTTATGAGATTCACAAAAAAACATAAACTTGAATTGTTCTCCTCTTTGGCAAATGATAAAAAGAAGTAATCATTTTTGAGATTCAAAATGCTAGCAATTTGCATTAATCATGACAAGTGATACATCAAAAGTCTACATCATTATTTCAATCAACAAATCATGAAGCATACAAAGTAGTATTGAAACATGAGAGAAAAGTTCAAATTATCAAATCATAATCAATTCATCGAAATCACTTCTATAATTTATGAGATTCTTAAGATATCATAAAATCATTAATCTCGATAAGATAGTAAATATAATTTCTTTATGTTTCATCATATAAGTATGTCTTTTGTCTTTATATGCCAAATCAAAATATTCAAAAACGGAAGACAAACTTCATTATAAGCATTGTCAAAACAACACATTGTTTTAAGACATGAGATTTAATTTATCATGATAATGTGTTTCATTTTGTTTCAAACAAGTGTGCTCATGTTTCAAAAGATGAGTATCAAATTTAAAACCAAAACATGAGTTTGTCATCAAGATATGATATCACAAAGTCATTAAGCATGATAACAAACTTTTAGTATTTTCATTTCAATGATGATTTCATAATGTAAGTTCAAACATTTATATGGAACCCATCATTGTAGAAATTCAAAACATAAGTTTGTCATTAAATCCATCAAGATCATATGCATCAAACATCATGATAGTACATTTTCTCATCTTTATGAGTTTCAATTTAAGTGATTTGATCTTTCATAAGAATGTTCAAAATTTTCATATGAAAATGTCATGCATCATATTCAAAAACGAAAATATCATCAAAATTATTTTAATTCTTTCTTACATTAGTTATAACAAGATAATCGATGCTCAAATTTTGGTAAAATCATGCATCATTTTATAAATCTGAAAAATAATTTTCGTCATGAAAATCATCAAGTCTAAATGTAATATACACAGCAACATTAAAATCGTATTTCTTTCATTTGAAAAATTTATGGGTTAGGTCTTTATAATTGATTTCATGAAGACATGTATCATCAAAAAAAAATTTCATCATAAAAAGAGTCAAGACCCATTAATCCAAGATAGAAGTTTTTAAATCAACATCACTTCAACAACTCATGCATGATATAAAATCATCAAGCATTATGTTTAGAGACAATGTAAACCATTAAGATACTCATGCATGGGTTGATTCTATTATGTGTCTAAACATTATCACAAATCATACAATCATCATTCATATTTTTACTTTTCAAAAATACTATAAAGAAAAGCATAGTATAATTTTTAAAATATTTTTTTTAATTTCTAAAAAACACAAGAAAAGCATGAAAAAATTCCTACTAACTAAGTTAAGCATTCATGGAAAGCATCATATAATTTCAAAATAAGGTAGAAGCAACTTGGGTGAGTTTCTTACCTCATTGTCGAAAACCGTCAAAGCCCATTTTGCCTCTTCTTTACTTGATTCTTCTTTGCAAGTCTTCTTCTTCTTCTTTGGCCTCATCCTCCGTTCAAGTTCATTATTCATTTTAGATTTTTATTTAATAAACTTATTAAGATTCATTAAAAGTTCAATGTCCTCTTCATTGTCCTCATCACTTGAGTCATCATTCAAGTGTTGGGCTGATAAAGTCAAATTCAGCCCATATGGGCTTTTTAAGCCCTAGCCCATCTTTCTCTTAACCCTAACTTAACCTAAACCCTAATTATAAATAGGGGCTAATGGTGGCTACGAAAAAATAGATCAAAACATCGCAGCAAAGGGCAGAATCTTCGCAGCGACATTAGGGATTCAAAGAGAGGAGAAAAGGGTAGAAAAACAAGAGAAAAAGAAAGGGAAGAAGACAAGGAAAACACAGAAATTGTTCTCACTCATCCAAACAATTTCTCATCTCAGGTTAGATCAGATCTTTAGTGAATTCTTCTGTGATTGCTTGAGGAGGTTTTGGATATTGTGCACAATGACGTGATCCTTGTATCCCAGTTATTCTCTTGTGATTGTTGCTTAGGTTTTGGGCAAGAGATTCGAGAATTATACATTCATTATTTCTACAATGAATTTTTCTGGTTTGCCCCATGGTTTTTACCCTTCACGTTGAAGGGGTTTTCCACGTAAATCTTGGTGTTCTATTTGATTGTGATTTCTGTTTAATTCTGTTGTGTGTTACAATCTGCTAGTATTTGTTCATATACGAAAGTTATTGTTTCTTGCCTATCCTTTTTATATTTCCCCCATCAACTGGTATCAGAGCAAGGTTTTGGTGATTTAATTTTTGTATTTGAACATGAAGGCTGGTAATGTTTCTCGCATGATTAGTTTGAACAGAAATAATTGGATGATATGGAAACCAAGAATGGAAAATCTCTTGTATTGCAAAGATTTGTATGGACCTTTGCAAGGGGATAGTGAAAAATCCACAACTATGACAGATGATGAGTGGAAGAGATTAGATCGAAAAACGGTTGGATTTATTCGATAGTGGCTCGATGATAGTGTCTTTCACCATGTTTCTACTGAAAGTTCTGCATATTCTCTTTGGAAAAAGTTGGAAGGTCTCTATGAAAGAAAAACAGCTAGCAACAAAGCTTTTTTGATCAGAAAACTTGTGAACCTAAAATATAAAGAGGGTGCTTCTATTGCTGAGCATTTGAATGAAATACAGAGTATTACTAACCAGTTATCTTATATGAAAATGTCTCTTGATGATGAGTTACAGGCATTATTACTTCTCAGTTCATTGCCAGAAAGTTAGAAGACACTGGTGGTTTCCCTCGGTAATTCTGCGCTAGATGGTATTGTCACCATGAGTCAAGTAACAAGCAGTTTATTGAATGAGGAGTTGAGAAGAAAGAACTCAATAGTATCTCAGATTGATTCACAGACACTTATCTCAGAGAACAGAAGAAGGTCAAGGTCTAAAGATAGAAGCAATTTACGTATAGGTAGAAGCAAGTCAAGATCAAGGAAAGATATTGTTTGCTATAACTGTGGTGAGAAAGGACATTATAAGAATCAATGTAAGCATCCTAAGAAGAGCAAGAAAAAGGGAAAAGAAGTGGAGTCTACATAGTCAAAAGAGAATACCACGGCATAGTATAGGTTGGTGATTGTTTGATTTTGTCCCCTTCTGATGATATTTTTTCTTGTGTGTGTCAGGATCTCGAGTGGATAATTGACACAGGAGCTTCTTATCATGCTACACCACGGAGGGAGTTTTTTTGCTACGTACAGGTCTAGAAATTTTGGTGTTGTCAAGATGGGCAACCATGGCACAGCAGACATCATTGGCATGGGTGACATCCACATAAAGACTAATCTTAGATGCAAGTTGGTACTTAAGGATGTGAGGCATGTGATTGACTTGAGGCTGAATCTAATTTCAGTTGGAAGATTAGATGATGAAGACTATGATAGCAGGTTTTACAGAGGGTAATGGAAACTCAGTAAGGGTTCTCTTGTTATAGCTAATGGAAAGAAATGTCACACTTTGTATGCAGAGTTGCAGTGCAGGCCAAAGCTTGTGGTGAGCAGTTAAATGCTCTGAGAGAAAGACTTCAGCATGGTGTTGTGGCATAAGTGATTAGGACACATGAGCGAGAAGGGATTGCAAGCTCTTTCCAAGAGAGAGGTATTGCCTGACCTCAGAGGTATACGTTTGAACCCTTATATTGATTGTTTAGCGGGTAAACAACATAGAGTTTCTTTTGCTAGTCCTGCTTTGTCTAGAAAAATGCATGCCTTGGACCGTGTTTATACAGATGTATGTGGTCCTTTGAAGATAAAAACTCCTAATGGTTCCATTAATGTTCCTAGCATCAGTGGTGCACTTTACTTTATTACTTTTATAGATAACTTTTCCAGGAAAGTTTGGGCTTATGCTTTGAAGACCAAGGATCAGGTTATTGGTGTCTTCAAAGAGTTTCATGCCAGAGTTAAAAGGGAGACAGAAAGACAATTGAAATGCATAAGATCAGATAATGGTGGAGAGTATACAGGATTGTTTGATGATTATTGCAGTCACATGGCATCCAAGCATGAGATGCAGTTCTGGTACACCTCAAAGATAATGCAATTGTAGAGAGGATGAACCGCACCATCATGGAAAAGATCGAGATGTATGCTTTTCACAGCAAAGCTACCCAAAAGGTTTTGGGATGAGACTTTGAGGACTGCAGTTGATGTGATCAACTTATCTCCTGTACTGACCCTAGATCTTGATGTTGCAGAGCATGTTTGGTTAGGGAAAGATGTTTCCTATAAGCATTTGAGAGTATTTGGTTGTCGTGCATTTGCACATATTTCAGATAATGAAAGGTCTAAGCTGGATGGTAAGACAAAAGAATGTATTTTTCTTGGCTACTCACATGATCAATTTGGTTCTGCTTTGGGATCCGAAAAGCGAAGGTGTTTAGAAGCAGAGATGTGGTCTTCTTTGAGGATCAAACCCTTGAAGATTTGAAGAAGGAGGCACCGGCCAAGACTTCAGTAGAAGGATTAGCAGATTGTGACCCGATTATTCCTCCAAAGATATCGTGGTGATGGGGAGATGTGCAGCAGAAGATGGTGTAGAGCCGATATTAATCTACTGCAGGACATGTTGAGCAAGAAGAAGTTGAGAAGCAGCTTACCGCAGAACCTCAATTGAGAAGATCTTTTAGACAACGTCAGCCTTCCAAAAGATACTCTACAGATGAGTATGTGATGCTTATTGATGTAGGTGAACCAGAGAGTTACCAGGAAGCAGTTGAAAGTGAGCAGAACAAAATGTGGCTAGTTGCTATGCAGGAAGAGATGGATGCTCTACAGATGAATCATACATATGATTTGGTGCAACTTCTATAGGGAATGAAGACCTTGAAGAACAAGTGAGTTTTCAGGTTGAAGATTCAAGAATATTATTCTCAACCAAAGTACAAAGCCAGATTGGTTGTGAAAGGCTTTGGTCAAAAGAAATGTATTGACTTTGAAGAAATTTTTTCTCCTGTTGTTAAAATGTCTTCTATTCGTGTTGCTCTAGGTATTGTTGCGACCCAGGACTTGGAGGTGGAGCAGTTAGATGTGAAGACAGCTTTCCTTCATGGTGATTTGGAGGAGGAAATTTATATAGAGCAACCAGAAGGTTTCAAAGTCAAAGGTAAATAAAATTTTATCTGCAAGTTAAGAAAGAGTTTATATGGATTGAAGCAAGCTTCAAGACAATGGTACAGAAAGTTTGATTCATTTATGATTGGAAATGGATACAAAAGAATGGCTTCAGATCATTATGTGTACATCAAACGGTTTGGTGAGGATTTTATTATTCTCTTACTTTATGTTGATGATATGCTTATCCTTGGGAAAGATATGCATACAATTGTGAGTTGAAGAAGGAGGCTGAGTGAGTCCTTTGCAATGAAGGACATGGGGCCAGCAAAGCAAATACTGGGCATGTAGATTTCTCGTGATAGGAAAAATAAGAAGATTTGGTTATCACAGGAGAAATACATTGAGAAGGTATTAGAAAGGTTCAGTATGAGCAATGCAAAGCCAGTTGGTTCTCCTCTTTCGAGTCACTTCAAGTTGTGCTCAGAATAGAGTCCGTCAAGTGATGAGGAGAAGGAGAAAATGCAAAAGGTTCCTTATGCTTGCAGCGATTGGAAGTTTAATGTATGCAATGATATGTACGAGGCGGACATCGTATATGCAATGGGTGTTACTAGCAGATTTCTTGCAAATCTAGGCAAAAAACCTTTGGGCAGCGATGAAGTGGATATTGAGATATCTCGAGAGGAAAGTGTAAGGTTTGTTTAAGCTTTGGAGGTGGACCACCTATGCTAGTGGGTTACACAGATCTGAGATATGGCAGAGATATTGATACAAGGAAATCTACATCGGTTTTGTACTTACTTTTGCAGGAGGAGCTGTGTCATGGCAATCTAGATTGCAAAGGTGTATTGCTCTCTCCACCATAGAGGCAGAATATATTGCTACTATAGAGGTTTGTAAAGAAATATTATGGATGAAAGAATTTTTACAAGAATTGAGGTTGAAACAGGAAAACTATGTGGTGTGTTGTGATAGCTAGAGTGCCATCCATTTATGTAAAAACCTAGTTTTTCATTCCAAGTCAAAGTATATAGATGTCAGATATCACTGGATTCGAAATGTACTTGAAGAGAAGCAGTTGCAACTTTAGAAAATTCATACAGATGATAATGGAGCAGACATGTTGACAAAGACCTTACCAAAAGAGAGACAGGAGATGTGTCGACAGTTGGTCGGCATGGATTTACACTGAGTCATGGGACAGCCTCCCTTATGGGCTGAAGAGGGAGGTTGTTGGGCTGATAAAGCCAAATTCAGCCCATATGGGCTTTTTAAGCCCATAGCCCATCTTTCTCTTAACCCTAACTTAACCTAAACCCTAATTATAAATAGGGGCAAATAGTGGCTACAAAAAAATAGATCAAAACATCACAGCAAAGGGCAGAATCTTCGCAGCGACATTAGAGATTCAAAGAGAGGAGAAAAGGGCAGAAAAATAAGAGAAAAAGAAAGGGAAGAAGATAAGGAAAACACAGAAATTGTTCTCACTCATCCAAACAATTTCTCATCTCAGGTTAGATCAGATCTTCAGTGAATTCTTCTGTGATTTCTTGAGGAGGTTTTGGATATTATGCACAGTGACGTGATCCTTGTATCCCAGTTATTCTCTTGTGATTGTTGCTTGGGTTTTGGACAAGAGATTCGAGAATTGTACATTCATTATTTCTATAGTGGATTTTCTCTGGTTTACCCTGTGGTTTTTACCCTTCACGTTGAATGGGTTTTCCACATAAATCTTAGTGTTTCATTTGATTGTGATTTCTGTTTAATTCCGCTGTGTGTTACAGCCTGTTAGTATTTGTTCATATACAAAAGTTATTATTTATTGCCTATCCTTTTTATATTTCCCCCATCATCAAGTGGCATTTCATAGTTCGAAGTTCCAAAACCTTCTTATTCTTTAGAAGGTGGTTCATATGTTCATCATCTTCAAGATGTTCTAGGAGGCTCATTTCATATGTCATTAGTGAGCCAATTAGTTCTTCAATCGGAAGGTCATTTAGATTTCTAGCTTCTTGTATTGCGGTTACTTTAGGATCCCACCTTTTTGGAAGGGATCTTAAGATCTTGCTTACGAGTTCAAAATCCGAAAAGGATTTACCAAGACTTTTCAAGCTATTGACGACATCCGTGAAGCGGGTGTACATATCGTCGATAGTTTCTCTTGGTGTCATTCGGAAGAGCTCAAAATCATGCAATAAGAGGTTTACTTTCGAGTCTTTAACTCTACTAGTTCCCTCGTGCATGATTTTAAGTGTTCGCCAAATATCGAAAGCCGTTTCGCACATTGAAATCCGATTGAACTCGTTCTTGTCTAAAGCGTAAAATAAGACATTCATAGCCTTTGCGTTTAAAGAAAAAGACCTTTTCTCCAAATCCGACCATTCGTTCGTCGGTTTAGAGGAAGGTTGAAAGCCATTTTCGATGATGTTCCACAAATCCAAATTCATTGAAAGCATAAAAACTCTCATTCGAGTTTTC
This sequence comes from Musa beccarii, assembly GCA_024322285.1. Taxonomy (NCBI): domain Eukaryota; kingdom Viridiplantae; phylum Streptophyta; class Magnoliopsida; order Zingiberales; family Musaceae; genus Musa; species Musa beccarii. The sequence continues at coordinate 64,158,395 of CM044396.1, forward strand.
CAATATGTGTAGTTCGAACCGTTAAAGAATGGTGGACGAAAAATCGAAAAGCCCTCTTGAAAACCATTTAGAGCCATTTCTCATGGGTGTAAATCCGAAAGAGAAAGAACGTGGCTCTGATACCAATTGTTAGGGATCGAGTGGCACTAAGAGGGGGGGGTGAATTAGTGCAGCGGTAAAGAACGATAGATTTTTCAGCGATTAACACAAGTTCGGAAACTTCGTACGAATGAATGCAGCGTTTCATTTGAACCCAGAAAGATTACGTTTTAACTTTAAAGCATATGTAAGGAGATGAAGATGAAGTTGAGTAAATAAGACAGCAAGTGGAAAGAGTTTGCAGCAAAGTAAATAGCAAGAACGTAAATGCAAACCGATTTATAGTGGTTCGGTCATCCGACCTACATCTACTTCCAAAGCCTTCTCCGATGAGGCTCCCAACTTCCACTAGCAAATCCTTTTGTAGGGGAAGGACCAAATACCCCTCTTACAACCCTTTTACAAGAGGTTCACACTCTTACAAGTCTTCACAAAGAGAAGGAGGTGAACACTTAAGCAATTGAAAACTTTCCCTAGACTTTGCTTAAATCTAACTCTCAAAAAGGTTCTGCTTTCAGCGGAGAAAGGAGGGGAATTTATAAGCCTCAAAGTGATTCAAATTTGGAGCCAAAACTTGGAGCCAAAATTTGAACCTTTTTGAGTTTCTCAGTCTTTGTTAGTCTTGTGATGACACACCCAGCGGTGCTCTTGCTGGCTTTCAGTATTTGGCGGTAACAGCAGTGCTATCGCCCAGTCAAGCGGTGCCACGCCCACACACGGCTATTAGGCGGTGCCCTTGGCTTGCCCGATTGTCTTTGGTTCTATTTGGGCCAAAAACTTTGGCCCAAACTAAGGCCCAATGGCCCCTACTTTGGGTTAAAGGATTAACACCTAATCCTAACTCAAATTAATGTGCTAACTATGAAATTAAAGACATTCCTAAGCTATTACAAAGTTCGCAAGTCAAGTCTTCTTCCGTCGAGCTTCCGGCAAACTTCCAACGGTCTTCTGACGATCCCTCGGAAACCATCCTACGGACTCCCGACAAGCTTTCGGACTCCACGGTGATTTTGGCAAGTTCCCCCGAGCTTCTTTGGCAAGCTCTGATCTTTCTTGGCAAGCTCCGCAAACTTAAAGCGAACCTTAGGTGAATTTTCGAAAACCCTTCGGCAAGCTCCCTACTTGTTCTCGACCGGTTCCGGCAGTACTCCCAATAAATCTTCGGACTTCCATCGAACACTCGAACTCCCAATGATCCATCGCACTTGACTTCGACTTTTTGTTTCACTTTACTTCTTCATCCTTATCGTAGTTACTCCTGCACACACAAATACTAAACACTCTACTTCAATCTAGACAGTTATTACAATGCAAATTGACATTCAGTTGCCCAGTACGTCATTGGTTGGCGCTTCGTCCGATCCTTCGGCACATCGCCCTCTCTTGCGGCTTGTTGCCCAATCGGTGGTTGACCTCCGCAACCCCGATATCCATGGTGCAACTCCGCACTTCTTGGCCCGATGCCTGACGTCCGAAGCCTCCTGCCGATAGTCGACCGAACCTCCGGCTCGACATCCAATATCCTGACGTGATCACCTCTGGCGCAACGTCAATTCCTCTAGCGTCAACTGTCTAATCCTGATCGATAGTAGACCTGCGTAACTCAAAAAGTAATTAGGCCACAAATCACAATCAATTAGTTTCATCATCAAAATCTGAGATTCAACAAATTAGATAGAGATCCAATGTGAACAGGATCCATTAAGGATAAGCTTCATGCACCTCTATAAATAGGAGAATCTTCTTGGTTCATAAGCTAGAGCTATTGGTAGTCGCCCCTCTTATTCTCCTTAGCCTCCTCTCCTCCTCCTTGGCTCCGGCAATCTTGTGGTACATATGGAGAGGGAGATCCCACAATGATCTGAGGAGCATCATCGTTGCGTTCGTTATGTGGATTATTACTAGAGAGGGGTACGTTAGTGCTCCTTCATCCTCTTCATCATATCTGAAAATTTCAGGGATATACAATCTCCCTAAGTAATGCTTTAACATGATATGTGTGGTTTTTCGGATTTATGATTTTTTTCATGCACCAATTATCGTACAATGACCAAGTACTTAACTATGGGAAATTTGGTCTTGTTTTTGTTTTTCGCTACGCATGAGATGTTGATTCGTGATTTCCCAACATAGTATATGCTTGGAGTTTTAAGGCTGATATCCGGCTTATTATTGGCCTTAGTCCCCTTTTAAATCTCCTTGCCTTTATATATTCATCATCAATTATATGCATGGCAAATTTGAAAAGTTTAGTGAATTTAGATTCATATTTTGCTACCATCAAATTTTTCTGGATATGATTCAAGAACTCCAATTCTTTCTACTCTCTAATGTAATCTAGGAAATATTTATTATTAAATTTTTCTATGAATACCTTTCAAGTGATTGGCTCATGTCTGACTTCAGAAATTCTCTTCATTATTCTCCACCAGTGCTCTGCCTCTCCTTCTAACATAAAGGTGGCAAGAAAATACTTCTAATCATCAGGGTAATTTAAAACATCAAATATTATCTCTATTTGCATCATCCATTGTTCTGCTACCAATGAATCAGGCTCACCACTAAAACTAGGAGGATTAAGCATTTTAAACTATTCAATTCCCAACCCAGTTTGGTTTGAAATCTCTGCTCCATTATTGCTTCCTTGTTAGACTTGTTGTTACATCACCTGTGTTATAGGCTCTAGAGTTCTCATAATTCTACTCAATTAATCAGAAGTAGATGCAATAGAAGAACTAGATAATCTCGTTATCCTTGTTTCCTAAAATTAGCAAAAGAGAAATTTTGATCAATTTCTGAATAAAAGTCACTAAACTTTAAAATTTATAATATATCTAGCATATAAAAAATCTTAGTAATTCTCTAATCATACTCTGATATGACCTCTATCATACCCCCTCCCTCGAATTATCACATTCAGGAGACATGACCCTATCTTAAATCGATAGCATATTATAATTTAATTATAATTCAGATTTAAGATCTAAACTAATATTTGAGAATACTAAAAATCATTCAAGTCGTAAATCAGATCCATAATGCATAATTTATAAAACCTATACAGTTATAATCATATACTATATTACTTAATGATTCGTAAAATCCAAAGCCAACTCAACTAAACAATAACCACATCATAAATCTACAAGGGTGGAAATCCATACAATCATAATACCAACATTTACCATAAGTTCATTTCATTATACAAATTAAACTTAACATTTCAAAATCCTAAACATAAGAGGTCCTTTTAACTTTTACAAAATACCTAAGTTCAGATTTACTATTAACATTTCATTAGATACAAAATGTACTTATACAATAAAATATATCAATCACTAAAGATCTGTCCAAAATCTTCTAACTTTCTACTACCTCGGCCCAATTTAAATACTTTAGTGAGTGATAAGTTAACTTGAAAATTTTATTTAGTAATAGAGTAGGCATACAAAGCTTAGCAAGTGACTAACATATCCATGGTGAAAGAGGATAGTTTTTAATAAACTTGAATACAAAAAAACATATATATCATCTTATCAGATACTAAATCTCAAATGTCATCTTATTCAAAATATATTTGATTCATAACAAATAGAATAAAGAGTAATTAAGACATATCAATATCGTAAGAAGTATTTTAGAGCATATTAATAACATATAGGATATTTCGGAGCATATCAATAATACATAAGATATTTCAGAGCATATTAATGGTACATAGGATATTTCAGAGTATATCAATGGCAAATGAAATATTTTAGAATATATTAATAGTATATAAAATGTTTCAGAGCATATCAATATAATAAATAAGAAGCAGAAGCTCAAATGCCATGATTAACATTACATTCATTTTATTCTCATCCAAAGCACACATATAAATATATAAATAATGCTTTGGATATTATATCAAAAATACAGAGGATGCATTAGGACCACACACAGAATATGGTCTATTCATTTCTGGATGACCACCAGACAGAAGTCTCCTATGTTTAGGAGCTTCATCCACCCACGTTTAGGTGAAGTTAGAAGGGGTCGACAGAGCATCACGAGCTCTAAGCATAGCTTCTTTTACCATTTCTAACAAAGGTTCATATTATCTCATAGATACCATAGTACAAAAGGATATGTGAGCAATAAAATTAATATACATCGGAAGCATATGCGAAACAATAAACATACATGTGCCTATACGAAATAATATGATACAAACATAAATATTACATAATAGATTCAGATATACAAATTATTTAGGGATACGAGTATACAAGATTTTAAAATAATAATGTAAAGCTAAATTAAAGTGAGGATTTCAGCTAAAGTCAATTTCCAAAGGGAGGAAATAAGAATAGGTAAAATCGATAAAATCTCGATTTTGGAAGAATTAGAGAGGCACATTACATGAATTATTTACATAGTCAATTATACTCTAAATTACTTAAGAAAGATATCATTAGAAAGCTATATCAATCTATTTTCAGATGAATCTAGATTTATAAAGTTTTGAGTTTTTAACAAAGAGTAACAAACAATTTAGTATAGAAAGATCAGAATTTATCATCTCTATTTCATAGAATTGGTAGAATCAATTGAAACAGATATTTTAGTAGGTATATGTGTTTTAAATCTTTCAAGTTAGGTTTGAAAATTTGCGAGTCTAGTTTCTAATGAATTAAGTTTTACATAAATCAAAGTTTACAATAGAGAGTTATAAACAATTAAGTAACAAAAGGTCAGATATTTTAGTCTTTATTTTATTAAATTCATAGGATCTATTCAATTATATATTTGGGTAAGTAAATTAATTTTAAATCTATTAATCCTAGTATCAAAAGAAAGATCTATGAGTTTATTTTTAGATGAATTAAGATTTTTTTTAAATCAGAGTTCAGTACTATGACCAAAACAATATAGAAAGGTGAGAATATTAAAAATTTCAGATTCATAGTTTTATACCTAAATGATAGAGATATCATAGATGAAGTCAAAATCTTTCAAAATTTTCAGAATTAAGATGAAATAAGATATCAAAATTATTATAGGATGGGGTTAGAATGCTTGCTTTTAAGAATTTTTGATCATAAATGAGAAGTTTTTAGCAAAAAGACCCTAAGCTCTAAATTTTTTCCTCATCTTCTCTTTTTTTTTTCTTTTTCTTTCTCTCTTCCTCTCTTTATTTTATGTATTTTATAGTTTAATCTTTATATTATTTATATTTATGATTAGGTCTTCAAAATTTATAAATAGGTCCTCAGATTTTTATAAACAAATAATTTTATAAATAAATTCTCAGATTTATATTTTGCCTCTTCTATAGAATTTAAAATAGGTATTTACGTTACGGACGTTACGATATCTGTATTTAAGGTTTTTAGAAGAGTAAAAAGCACCTGTAGCAGTAGGTTGTCATGCTGAGCAATCTCAATAGCATTAATGGCTTCAACCAGATCAAGCATGCACAAATCTAGTAGCAACTTATTATTAGATAAGCACATCAACCATAGCGTCTGTATGCATTAAGGCATTATGAATCAAAACTAATTTGTAATATAATCGTGCATTATAAATCCATGAATCCAAAGTAGCACAATTATTTATGTATTTAAATAATCCTTCTCTTAAAGCAAGAAAGGATTGAGTAGATAATTTCTAGCTCCAAGTAGCGATGATATTTAGGAATATTCCAAAGGCTTATATAATCATATTTAACATAAATAATATTAGATCATTAACTATCATCTTTATTTAGATATCTAATCAAGAAGCTCATAAAATATATTTAAAGCTTCTGACGTCATCAATATTAAGGCCATCGAGATGAGTAAGAGAAGTGATGGTTTTGCAGCGAAAAAGAGATAGTCCATTTGTATTAGATTTATTTTGTCAAAAGAAATTATTAATTAGAATTTCAATTTTTTTTATATATAACAGAATCATACATCCAAGTAACACTCAATGTATCAATAGGTATAGACATGTTGAGTTTGCCCAGCAACATGTTTAGATTTAATTTTTTTTAAGAATATCAACATGAGCACCAAGAGGAACTCTTCTAGGAGCAATGGTAGCTTGAAAATATTTAAAAAAAAAATCCCTAATAAAGAACAGATATGTGATTTAGTGGATCTGGAAACAGATTTTGAAAAGAATATTTTTTATTTGAAAGGACTGATGTATTGGTTAGTAAGTGATTCATAAGATATTTTTCTTTCATAATGATGCATGACTTTTTATTAGCTCTAAAGCAAAAAAAAAAAAAAAAAAAAACAAAGGAATATCATCTACAAATATTATATGATGAAATTTATAATTATGAGCCAAGTTAGGGGGTGTACGGTTTTTTTTATTTCGAATAGTTTCATTTATCATTTGAGTTAAAATCTGAGCAACCAAAATATACAAGGGACAATGGATCCCCTTGTCTAGCACCATATTTATTGAAAAAAGTAGAGGATAATTTTTCATTAATAAGGCAAGAAAAATAAGGAGACTGAACATAGGTTTGAATCTAGGTGATGTATTTAGGATAAAAATTCTGAAGAGAAAGAGTTTTAAAGATAACATCCCAAGATGCTTATCAAAAGCTTTTTTAAGATCTAACTTAATTATTACTATAGGATCTTTGCGCTTAGAAGAATATATGGAATGAATAACTTTCTTAGTAATTAGAATATTATCATGAATATTATGCCTAGAAATTAAGACAGAATGTTCACTACTAATTAGGGTATTAAGAAAAGTTCTTAAATGATTGACTAAAACTTTGGTCAGAATTTTGTAATTAACGTTGGTTGAACAAAGTAATAGATAAAAATGAGTCATAAGAGTAGGATTCTTAATCTTAGGGATGATAGTGTCATAGTCCAAGGAGGAATAAAAGCGTGATTATAGAAGGATTGAAATTTTATGAGAAAATAAAAAAAAGAAAGAGTATTTTAATAAGATTTATAAAATTTATTAGTAAAGCTTACAGCAAAAAATACTCACTCTTTTATTTTACAGCAAAAAAAAAAGGATGCAAAATACAATTAAAGTCTCCCATAATACACCAAGGTATGTCAGAAAGGCTTACAGCAAAAAAATTGATCCCATAGCTTGTGATAAAAAATAAAAAAAATAGAGGTATTAGCAAAAACACCAGTTAAAAGCCAACGTTTATCATTCTAAACTTAAACCATTGCATAACTAAATTAAATTTGTTTGGATATCACCTGGATGTGCACAATATTCGAGGACCAAGCAAGAATAATTCTACCAGAGAAAGCTCAAAACTTTTAATAGCTCTCACAGATTGTTTTGCTTCAGCATGAGTTTTCCTATATATATATATATATATATATATATATATATATATATATATATATATATATATATATATATATATATATATATATATATATATATATATATATATATATATATATATATATATATATATATATATATATATATATATATATATATATATATATATATATATATATATATATATATATATATATATATATATATACATATATATATATATATATATATATATATATATATATACATATATATATATATATATATATATATATATATATATATATATATATATATATATATATATATATATATATATATATATATATATATATATATATATATATATATGTATATATATATATATATATATATATATATATATATATATGTATATATATATATATATATATATATATATATATATATATATATATATATATATACATATATATATATATATATATATATACATATATATATATATATATATATATATATATATATATATATATATATATATATATATATATATATATATATATATATATATATATATATATATATATATATATATATATATATATATATGTATACATATATATATATATATATATATATATATATATACATATATATATATATATATATATATATATATATATATATATATATGTATATATATATACATATGTATATATATATACATATATATATATATATATATATATATATACATATATATATATATATATATATATATATATATATATATATATATATATATATATATGTATATGTATATATATATATATATATATACATATATATATATATATATATATATATATATATATATATATATATACATACATATATATATATGTATATGTATATACATATATATATACATATATATATATATATATATATATATACATATATATACATATATATATATAGTTATTTTACAAAATCATGTTTTGCATCAGCATGATTTTACATAATTATTTTTGGCTAATAGATTAGTTGGGTCATGAATCTTTAAATTTAGATGGATATTTATATTTAGATGATTTTAATTATTTTAAACTTGTGTGATGATATTTATTTGTTTATATTACCGAGTTTATAAATTTTAAATGTATAAATACTATAAAACTCATGTTTATATATATATATATATATATATATATATATATATATATATATATATATATATATATATATATATATATATATATATATATATATATATATATATATATATATATATATAAGTTCTCGTCTTCTGCAAACATAAGAAAGAAACTTCCTCACGGGTTTTCTTCTTATGTTATGAAAGTTTCAACTGAGCAACATCATTTTAGAGATGTAGGTAAAGAGGAGTTTGTTCCATTATTAGCATATGTGAAAGATAAAAGATTTATTTCAGAAATATAGTAAGATGTTTTAAGATTTATTTTGGTTTCAAACCAAAATGGGTAGAAACTTTAGAATATATATTCGAAGCCAACTATATATATATACCTTTGAAAAGAATATGAATATGTTATGGAAACATAAGGACCATGGACTAGGTTAAATTTTTAAAAGATACCAGATTAAGGTTTGTCGATCCAATGTCCTGTTTTAAGGGAAGAGTAATACTGATTTCGACTAAGATTTGAACATATTGACCTCTCTCAAATTTGAGAGACAACTAAGGAGAGACGTTAGGTTGAAAAAATATTTTTCATTTTAGTGTTTCGTAGGGAGCCTTGAAAGGTGAATTCTAATACAGATAGTGTCAATTGAAAATTAAGTCACCAAGGGGTAAGTTGAAGCACATCTCCCTGAAGATTCTAAGGACCATTCTTGATTATTTTCAGAGCATCAGAATCAAAATAAAGATAAAATATAAAGAAAATGACTTTTATGTCTAAAATTAAAACACAATATGAGAGGGACCAAATCTCAGGAAGAATATTTTATAAAATTGGTAGAGGATGTGGCCAACGAAGGAACTTATCGATTAAGCAAGAATTCTAAGATCTTCTCCCAGATTATAGTGAAAAAAAAAAAGAAGAAATCCTGCACCAAAAATTTGATGCGTTGAATAAGTGACTGATTAAGAAGAGATCCCCAAGTGTCCGTTAAGAAGAATTAACTTTGAACCAAGAACAAAAACCCATAACAATCGTTGTAGAGTAGAGGAGACATGACAACAAGGATCTAAAGGCCTTAGTGAAACATGGGGAGGTGGAGAGGGGAAGAACAAAGGAGAAGAGGACATCATTTCAATCGCTAGAGCCAATCATTGATCTACTCATCCTCCAGTTAGCCAGATATAGTAAGAAAAATACTCTTGATATACTTGTTATTAAATTACTTCAAAATTAACAGCTAATTAATGTTTTATGAGTTGATATTCAATTAATTAATAGTATTCATTTGTATAAAATTTTGACTTTGAGTTAATTATTGAATCTATGATCAAATTAATTTATGAGTTTATAAACTAATAAGCGTCTAAAAAAAGTGATGCAAAATAAATTTCGATCATGGAAAGGTAAATCATTGAAGTAGAAGAATCAAATATTGAGTCGGAGAGTATCATATTAGAGATTGAACGTCGAGCCGAAGGATTGGTTGACATGCTGAAGGATAGATTTTGTGTCATGAGTTTGAGCATTAGACTGGAAGGATCGGGTACTACACTAAGAAAATCGAATGTTGTGGGAGGTCAACATACTGATAGATCAGGCAATACGCGAAAAGAAAGAATGATGGATCGAAGGTTCGGATGAAATGTTGGATGAACTAATGACATGCCAAATAATGTAGGCTTCATGATTATAATTGTTGTATCTTGATTGAAGTAGTTTGAAGTCTAATTAAGTTGATTTTGGAGCGTAACCAAGCCAACTTAATTAGGAGCTTAATGGGCCTAAACTAGGCTTGAATTAGGGCTGAATTGAGCTTCTTAGAAGGCTAGTTCAATGACCCGATGTTAGGTCAAAGTGCAGTCAAGTGGCATACCACTTGTGACCCAGAAAGTACGAAGTGTATGTTTCTAAAAAAAACTCGATAGTGGTACCACCAAGGTCAACGGTAATACTACTAGAACATAGTCTCTAAGGCTATGCCAGGTAATAGTATCACCCAAGCAGGTAGTGGTATTGCCAGTACTCCGAAAGTTTGGGGATTTAAATTTTTAATTTTATTTTTGAAGCCATTTATGATCTATAAATACCCAACTCATGCTTGCTTGATACAGCAAGAAAGGAATAAGAATTCTTGAGGATAAAAGTGTATAAACTCTCTCAAAGTGTTGAGTCTCTTCCTTCTTGAATTTAGAAGTCTTTCTAAAGGAGGTTTGAGGTCTTTTGTAAAAGAGTGATATAAAGTTTCTCTCCTAAGCCTGTGAAAAGGTAGAAAGAGTTGTAACAAGAGTAGTTGATTTTCACTTGCTAGAAAGAAGATCGGTAGTAGAAGCCAATGACCTTGAGTGAAGAAAAATTGAGAGTGGACATTGGTCGGGACGACCAAACCACTATAAATCTACTTTATATTTTTATTTTTCTTACTTTTATTTACTAATTTAGTTACTCATTACTTTTTACCCACATTTTAAGTTAAATACATTTTTGATACCAGTTTCATCGAATGAATTTTCAAATCGATTCTTGATTTCGATCATCCTCCTTTTATTGTCTTTACAATCCTAACATTAATAAGCTCATAATTCATCTGAAAAATTTAAAAATAAAATATTCTCATAACAATTGAGCACTAATTCTTTTTTTAAAATAATTATATATTTAATTATCATAGTTAAAATTTATCATATCATTAGTAAGATAAATTTCTTCGTATCCTTATCACATATGGTGCCAATTATATATGATGAGATGTTCCCCAAATGCAACGGAACTAAAGGTAAAATAAATTTTCTTTTATCTATATGGTTATGGGATGAGGACGAATAAAACACTCTATACCTAAGAGAATATAAAAATAATAAAATTTCAAATTAAGTTATCTCATATATATACCTCATCTGAGTCCTATTGACATCCTACGAATCACCTTGAGCGTATGCGATCAGAACAATGATATTATTTTGATAGATAATTATAATTAATATTTTAAATGATAAATAATTTTTTATTAAGTAATCGTAACATTTTTATTAAAAATTATCATATTCAGCAGCAATTCTGTGGGTGGGAGTTCCGTAATCAATGGGACAAGTAATCGAAAGTCTTCGGCGTCGGATACGTCAACCTGCACGTGGGTCTTCGCTTTGGCCGAGACGTCATTGACCTTTCCGTCCGTCCGATGACGTGGGCCGTGGTAACCAGAGGGACCTACACGTCACCATTTGGAACGCTTATCTCCACTGTAATCGAACCCGGGCTCAGTTATAGACGGGTCCCACCCGATAACACGTAAACCGGTAAATAACGATGACGACGTCCTCCGCACTCGGACGAGCAATTCCACCACGTCTCTCCGCCTCTTTCTCGGTCCAACTGGGAATGTTGGCGAATGGCGACAAAGCAAATGGTCGCCGGTGAGTTCCAAGGCCACCTCCAGTTTCTTGTTCTTCTTCTTCCCACCTCGGCTTTCCACCGCCTTATCCTTAAATTCTACGGGGCTTCCGAGCGCACGTTTATAATTGCCTTCGAAGTAGCAGACCGGACGTTGATGAGAATCATGGCCGGAGATGAGGACTGCACCCAGACGCAGCTACCCTTCAACGAGAACGATTCCCAGGACGTGGTCCTGTTCGAGGTCCTCCGCGAGGCGTCGGCCGAGCCCCCGCCACCGCCGCCGCCGCCGCCGCCGCCGCTGCCCTCCTCATCCTCCACCTCGGACGACTCGGGTTCGGGCCCCGCCCGCAGGCGCGCCGGGAAGTACCGAGGGGTGCGGCGGCGGCCGTGGGGTAAGTTCGCGGCGGAGATCCGCGACTCGTCCCGGCAGGGCACCCGGCTCTGGCTCGGCACCTTCGACACGGCCGAGGCGGCGGCCCTGGCCTACGACCGAGCGGCGTTCCGGATGCGAGGTGCCAAGGCGCTCCTCAACTTCCCACTAGCCATCGCGCTTGCGAGCGGAGCGCCGGCGGTTGGCAGCCAAAGAATTGCGCAGGGCGGTTCCGATGCCGTTCCCGGCGCGGTGGAGCCTCAGAACCCGAGGCCGGACCACTCGGCAGGCTTGCTGGAAGCCTCCAAAGCTGGTGAGAGTACAAAGAGTGTTCTCCAGAGGCAACTGTGACGTGGTGATTCATGAAGCTTGATGCGAGTAAACTTAGAATCGGATGCAATAGATGCTCAAAGTTGATCATAGGCGAAGTCCTCCGTCAACCTGTTGAGGCGAATCATCAATTCATTTACTCTGTTTCCCTTTTATTAGAGACTACGCTCAATATCTGGTTTTGTAATACATATGCAATCTGGACAAAGCAAAAGAGGTGGATGAAACCAATGGACTGAGAAAAGCTTTTGTTTTTGCTATGCTCTCTTTGGGCTCAATTCAAGCTGTTCATAGACATACATACATGGAAAACAAAGAAACATTTAACATTGATTTCTCCAAATTTTCACTGTCCCCGTTACTCTTGAGACAACAAGCTTTCCAAGTAGTCAGTGCCAAGGTCTTGCAACTCCACCACATCTCTTCGGTTGTTGATCATCCCCTCGATGCTCCTTTCTCTTCTACATGCCGGTCGCTCCTCGTCCAAATCCGCTCGATCATGAATTGTTGCGGTGCAGCCGTAAACAGAGCAAGCCTCGTCGCACAGCGTGCAGGTTGACGGCTGCTCATAGCGAGTGCTTTCGGAGCTCCTGATGGCCGTCTCCAGTGGAAAGTTCAGGTGAGCTCGGGGTCCTCTCATCCTCATCGCAGCTCTGTCATACGCTCTGGCAGCTTCCTCTGCAGTGTTGAACGTCCCCAGCCAAACCCGAGCTCCTTTCCTGGATATGTCCCTGATTTCTGCTGCAAACTTCCCCCATGGCCGCCTCCTCACGCCCCTATAATGCCTGGTCATCTCCCTTTCCGCTCCGGCAGCTGTCCGCCTCGTACTGCGGGCTGATTCGGTAGCAGGAGTTGGGCTGCCGTTTGAGACGCTGCAAGTTCCATCAAGCAGCTCTTCCCACGTCTCAGCTCCCATGGAGATCCATCTCCCAAGGCTTGGAAGTCTCTGGATGAGCGCCAGGTTCCCGTTCCTGCTCTCCAGGTTGGGTAGATCTTCCCAGGTCGGGGATCCAATGGCTGGTTGGTAACTGCCATTGATGAAGCTGGCCCATACGTTCTCGAGCAGCATCTGGTTTGATTCAGACTTCTTCTCCATGAGGGTTGTGGAGCTCAGAAGACGTTTCGGATTGAAGAGAAGCTGTGAAGTTGAATCGCAGAGAAGCCTATATAGCATCGCCAGCGACCACACAGCTCAATGTTCGATTGATGCAAGGAAACTTGAAGTGCTCTCCAAGGATTTTGCTGACATGTATACCACATCATGATCATGCAGACTGGTGGATCGTTGACTTGTCACAACTCCTGATCATTCTTAAGCTGCAGGCCAATCGACAGGTGTTGCTGCATGAAGGTTTCAGATCACTTCTTCCTAAATCATCGCTCCTGCTTTCCTGCACCTGCAAGACATCTTTTGGTACCGGGAAAGGTCATAACAGTGGGGTGTCGGATGTACGTGATGAACAGTTGCTTGTGGTTCGTCCATCCATTCTCGTGTTGGATCATTTTCTTAGGAGTCTTATTTGGGCAAGACATTCCCTGTAGTTCCTTATGGAGATGGCAAATGAGCTGCTAATCCCGAGTCCTCTTTCTCCTGTTCCTCAAGCAACTATTTATATACACACCTTTGCTTGGATATCAGCTGCAAGAAACATCCAATGTAGAAGTATTATTAATGTAATAGGAGATTGCTTTGCATCTTGAGGTCAAGGACAAAGCCGTGTGCTCATGAAAGCTAGAGTATCACTTCAATTATGATGCTTGCATCGAGAGATGAGCTGTAGATGCAATGTATTTGGTGACTCCTGCTTGGGTATCATTGTGTGCTGGTCAAGGGAATAGGCTAAAGCTGATGGGTATCATCGTGAGACTTCATCTACCGAGTGACGATCGAATCAATCCGATCGGATTTGAGCTGATATATGTGCGAGGAGCTTGATGTCGTTGAGAAGATGATTTGTGCATCCGTAGAATGATCGATCTTCACAAAAACAAAGATCGTATGCAATGTCTAGTGAGATTATTTCGATATTCAGGTTAATCTCGAAATAGGAAGAAGTTTCGAGTAAATAATAACTAATCTCACGATGAGATTGATCCAAAATAATATTCTACGAGTGAAATATTTTTTAAAACTTTTTATTATGACCTAACTTATGGAGCTGTACTGCTGACACTGAAGCCTAATTTATGTGGTTATCCACTCTCTTCTATTGATTGCGTCACTTCGCGTTGTGGTATGAGTAGTGGTAAATTTCTCCACGCCAGAGAGCTTTGTAGATTAGAACAACCAAAGTGGACAGAAATGAGTCTAAATTTATATATTTTTTTTGTATTTGGGCTTTCTGTTTCTTCTTAAACTATATATTATTCCGGTGAAATTGGATTCAAATCACGCTGGCCTTTCTCGTCAATCAGGCAGGATCTGATCCCTTCGAGGCTTCAATCGAATTGTTAGATCAGCCGTTGGGTGCATGGGAAGGGTAGAATAGTTCAGAATCAAACGGTGTGACATTGTTATTTAATGCTATCAGCAGACCTCGCACTACGTGCAATTTATTGCACTAAAATTTATGAGACAGTTCACGGATCATGCAACTTGTTTTCCCCGTGATGTGAACTTTTAACGAACCATGGCAGTAAACATACTGATATCAACTAATATTATATAAATATAAACTTAAAGAGTAATTACATTAGATCAGTTCCTTTTTAATTTATTTCTCACGTGAAATATAATTTAGTTAGTTATATTTAATATTTTGATTTTTACGTTTTAAAAAACTATATTAAGATCTTTATACTTACGAAAGTAAAATATTTAAATTTAATTCTCCTCACGTCACTAACTTTATTGACGAAAAAAATACACGTGTTGTCACGTGCAAAAAGGACACAAATAAAAAGGATAAAAAAATAATTTTACTATCCTCATCCATTTTAAATTATTAATTTCACGGAAGAGAGAACTTTTGTGGCATATGTAAAAAGACTTTCCGACCCTCCAGTTTCGCTCTCCTTCGGTTGTGCTATCCTTTTGGACACCATATCTAGTGGCAACGTCGGTGGTGCACGAGGCCTATAGTATTCTAGAGGAGATTTAAGCATCACCTCTGACCTTCATGAAGTGCTATCTTCCCCTCCAGCTTTCCTCCCCTCCATTTAGGCTATCTTCTCGAACGGCATATCTAGTGATTACGTTGATGGCGCACGATGCTAATAGTGTTTTAGAAGAGATTTGAGCATCGCCTTCGACCTCTGTATCCCTTTGTTTAATCTAATGATCCCATGACATTTTTATATACACTTCTTGAGCTTTACTTGATGATATCTAAATATTGTAGGTCAAGAAGAAGTTTTTAGAGCATGGAATGGTTTTTCCCAGTGACATCAGTAATTAACATTTGATGATCAACTAAAAATAATAAGTGTTAGGATTGATGATTAATGATATAGATAAGAACGAGATGTAAAGGTAACTATTTTATTATTGAGTTATCAATCAATAAAGACTTTGATAAGTATTCATTTTTTTATTCTGAATCACTATGTTAAATGTTGAATCATAGCTTAAATAATGGTTCCTGTTTAATTTGAATCACTATGTTGAAAGAATGATTATTTAATAATATATGAAGAGTCAAATTTTAAGTCAAAAATCAACTAATTAAAGGTCTAGCAAAAAAAACAAATATTTCAAATAAGGAGCAAAATTACACGTATCAAAAAGTTTCAAATGTTTTAATGACATATCTAATCTTTTTTTTATATTTTGAATAAAAAATTAGAAAAATATCTCCTGTATACTTGTATTTGAAACACAATCAATAAACTTATGTTGTATGATTAAATAAGGGTAACATGTGTTGAATTCTATATAAATAATGTAAATTAAGAATTTTTTAAAAAAATAGAATAAAGTACAAAGTTTATTGAAGATCAAAAAATACTGCCAAAGTGATGATAGATAATGTAATTCAAAAATTAAATTAATTCTTTCCTTTATATTGAATATGTCAAGAACTATTTGGTCTACTACTGTCAAGAAACACACTATTGAAAAATTTTGGAATGACATCAAATGCACATCGGAAGAATAGTAAACAAAAATCCTAGATTTCCATAGAAAGGTTACGTTATCATACAAAGATCGATGTGTAAAAAATCTTCGAAATAAAAAACTAGGTATATGAAAAGATAGTACCTAGAGAGATGATATATCCATGAGATTCCTACGGATCCATGAGGGAGGATGAAGGAGGTCAAGCGTCCTCTTCTCTAGCGATAATTTACATGACAAGGGCTGTGAAGATGCTCCTCTTTGAGGAGAGGAGAATAGAAGATGGCTACAAAGAAAACCTCAACCTATGAATCTTTGGTTCCCTCCTATTTATAGAGGCCCATTGTTAACCCTAATAGATCCTACCCTATTGGGTACTGGATCTTCATCTAATTACCCAAGCTTCTTAGATTAATGGGTCTCTACCCAATAATCTCTTATTAGCCATTATTGGATCTCATCCATAGGATCCAATAATTCAGGGGCTTAATGAATATCCAATAAGATAGGGACTCCAATGAATATCTCATATCCGAACCTTTACTTGTTGTAACACTTACCATATGTGTGTGACCCTCTAGGCCTAATATCGAGTTGGTCGTGAGTCATACCTGTCAGAACTTCTTCTGGTTCAGTGAATTATTATCGCCATAATAATTCACTCGGCTTATCGACTACAGACATATTAGGCCACTACGCCATAATCCCTAGACGATACAAGGGAATCCAATCTTTTGGATCTATTTATCCTTAATTACCATATACCTATAGTCCCTCATCTATCTAATATCCTAGAGACTATATATTGGGTATGGTGCTGTCAAGCCTATACGGTTTCCAATCGATTCTCGCTCTAATCGGATTCTCCCAGAGAACTCTTTCTCTCTCAATCCAAATGACTCTGGCCAGGGATTTGTTTGAGTAAGAACACATGAGATATTCCTCTCATGATATTGAGAGTGGATGATCCTCTATTGACACTCAATTTTCTTCGTAAGGTTGGCTACCATTCCCGAGAACCGGCGGTATCAGTTTTGGAACTTCTAAACATATAAGTCCGACATCAAAGAATAAAGTATTCATACAAGGCATCTTTGGTATCTCAAGTCTAAGGATAAGATACACTACTAGGACTACGGAATCGTTGTCTAACATCATGTATCAATAACTATCCAGCATTCCATAAGTGGATCAATTAGTGAACTCATTCTCCAATGAGCACCTACACAGTATCCTTAGTGTCCCCCACACGAGTAACTATGAAATCAGTCACCTTCATCATATGGACGGATATATAGCACACCAGTCTATCCGGTTATCTCAATGTCCCTCTCGAGTAACTTATGATCGGGATTATTTAAGGTCTGTGTTTAAAAGCGAATCGATCTCATTATCGTGATCTCATCATGATCTGATTCTCATTACACAGATCCAAGGACATCACAATATACATCTAGATAATATGAGAAAATACCTGTAATCACAAGCAAAGAGATTGATATAGCGTGTTACAAGTGTCATCACTCACGTGATTAGCTTGTAGGGCACCTATAACTAATAATCTACCACTTGACCTAAAGCCAATCACCTATGTATATGATCCCCATCAGACCTCTGTGATGCTTAAAGATAATCTAAGATAACGGCTTCGTTAGTGATTTTACGATGTTATCTTCGGATGGAACTCTTTCCATTGCTACATCTCTTCGGGCTACGATCTCTCTAATAAGTTGGAACCTTCTTAGAACACTTTTAATGAGATCCGAGTTCCCTTCATTTGAGTAATCACCCCATAATTACCGCAATATAAGGGAATCAGCTTCTCGCTACCTAACATGACTCCCATATCTGTGATGAACTGCTTCATCCATACTCCCTCCTTCGCTGTCTCTATTGCAGCAATGTACTCTACCTTTGTGGTCAAGTCAGCAATAATATCTTGCTTGGAACACTTCTAACATACTACTCCTCTATTCAGGGTCAACACATATCCTGAATTAGACTTGCTATCATCGACATTAGATTGGAAGCTCAAGTCTGTGTAGCCCTCAACCCTGATGCTACTTTCTCCATATACTAGTAAAAGATCCTTAGTCCTTTTCAAGTACTTAAGGATACACTTTACTCCTTTCCAGTGCTCCAAGCC
Source organism: Musa beccarii (assembly GCA_024322285.1). Taxonomy (NCBI): domain Eukaryota; kingdom Viridiplantae; phylum Streptophyta; class Magnoliopsida; order Zingiberales; family Musaceae; genus Musa; species Musa beccarii. Next base: position 64,177,243 of record CM044396.1, read on the forward strand.
TGGATCTGCCTGATACCTACTCGTGACACTCATAGCATGTGCTATATCAGACCTGGTACATAGCATAGCATACATGATAGACCATATTACTGAGGCATAGGGTATCTTATCTATGTGTGTCATTTCTTCATGAGTCTTTGGGGACATACTCCTAAAAAGTGATAGCTTATATCTCATCAGTATGAGATTTCTCTTGATTTTTTTATGTCAAACCTTTTGATAATGGTGTCTATGTACCTAGATTGGGACAAGCTAAGTATCATCTTGGATCTATCTCTATAGATCTAAGTCACTAATATGTTTGATGCTTCCTCTAATTCCTTCATGGAGAAGTGTCTAGATAGCCAAGTCTTTACCGTGGAGAGCATTCCTACATCATTCCCGATTATTAGGATGTCATCTACATACAGCACCAAAAAGATGATAGCGCTCCCACTTACCTTCCTGTATACTCAAGGCTCATCTTTGTTCTTAACGAAGTCATAAGATTTGATCCCCCTCATAAAATCTTATGCTCCAACTTCGGGAAGCTTACTTTAGTCCATAGATGGACTTAAGCAACCTGCACACCTTATCTGGAATGTTCTTGGACATTAATCCCTCAAGTTGTATCATATATACTTCCTCCTCGAGGTTGCCATTGAGGAATGTGATTTTCATACCCATCTATCAGATCTTATAATCATAGTGTGTTGTAATAACCAATAAAATTCAGATAGATTTTAGCATGGCTATGAGTAATAAGATTTCATCATAGTCAACACTTTGACTTTGACGATACCCTTTAGCCACTAGTCTTGCTTTATAGGTCTATATCTTTCTATCTACTTCGATCTTATTTTTTAAGATCCACTTGTAGCCAATGAGTACGATACCCTCAGGTGCATCAACTAGATTCCAAACCTTGTTGGAGTATATGGGATCCATCTTTGAATTCATAGCTTCTTGCCACTTCCCAGAGTCTACAATCGTAATAGCCTCCTCATAGGTCTGAGAATCAGTATCCTCAACATCCTCTCCTTTGATATGTCCCACATCTCTCTCAAGAGGATATGATACTCTTCCGAACCTACGTAAAGTTGGAACTTATGTGCTAGGTACCAAATAGATTTTGGATATGGAATGGTGCTTGAGCTAGGTTCTCTAACCTCACTCAACTCTATTACGCTCCCATTGTCTCCACCAAGAATGTGTACTTTCTCAAGAAACACTGTTTTCTTAGCTACAAAGTCCTTTTGATCCTTGGGGTGATAAAAATAATACCTACAAGTTTCATTGGGGTATCCCACGAACTTACACCGTTCCATCATGGATTCCAAATTATCGGGATTGTATCTCTTAACGTGGATAGGGTAGCCTCAAATCTTAACAATCTTAAGATCGAGCTTCTTCCCTATTCATATCTCATATGGTTCAAACACTATCGGTTTAGTTAGAATTTTGTTCAGAAGGTAAGCTGCGGACTCTAGGGCATATGTTAGGGATCGAGCAGCACTAAGAGGGGGGGGGGTGAATTAGTGCAGCAGTATAGAACGATAGATTTTTGACGATTAAAACAAGTTTGAAAACTTTGTACAAATGAATGCAATCTTTCGTTTGAAACCGTTTCGATTACATTTTAACTTTAAAGCATACGTAAGAAGATGAAGAGGAAGTTGAGTAAGTGAGGCAGCAAATGAAGATGGTTTGCAGCAAAGTAAGTTGTGAGAAAGTAAATGCAAACCGATTTATAGTGGTTCGGTCATTCGACCTACATCCACTCCCGATTCCTCTTCACTTGAGGCCACCGGCTTCTCTACTAGCTATCCTCCTTTTAACGGGTGAGGATGAACTCCCTTACAGCACCTCTCCTTTTGATGAGTTTAGGAGATAACCCTTACAAGACCTTTCACCATCTCTTGGACTAGAACACACTTCAAACTAAGAGGAAAGATTTTGACACACTTTCAAGAGAGTTTTTCCTTCTTTTTTTTAGTTCTAGACTCCCTCTACGGGGTATTTATAGGCCTCAAGAGGATTCAAATTTGGAGCCCAAATTTGAAGTGCCTCGGTTTTCCTGATTCTGGCGGTACCGGGCGGTGCCACCGCTGGTGCCCTCGGGTGCTGGGCGGTGCCACCGCCAGCCTGGGGTGGTTCCATCGCCCAAGGTTTGGCCACTGGGCGGTGCCACCGCCCAGGTCATTTCAGCACACTGGTTTAGGCCGAAAACTTGACCGAAACCGATCCAAATGAAGTCTGAATTGGCCCAAATTTGGTTTATAGGATTAACACCTAATCCTAAACTAAATTATATGCTAACTATGAATTTTAAAGATATTTTCTAAGCTATTACAAAGTCCATAAGATAAAACTTCTTTCGGTGAGCTTTTGGCGAACTTCCGGCGGTCTTCCGACGAACCCTCGGAAACCATTCTACGGACTCCCGGCAAGCTCTCGGACTTCACGATGATCTTGGCAAGTTCCAATGAGATTTATTGGTAAGCTTCAATTTTTCTTAGCAAGCTCCGTAAACTTTCGACAAACCTTCCTGCGAACTTCCAAAAACCCTTCGGCAAGCTCCCTACTCGTTCTCGGTCAGTTTTGGCAACACTCCCAACGAATCTTCGGACTTTCGTCTAACTCTCAAACTCCCAACGATCCATCCCACTTGTTTTTTGACACTTTGTTTCGCTTTACGTCTTCATCGTCATCGTAGTTAATCCTACACACATAAACCAAGACTCTACTTCGATCTAGATAATTATTACAATGCGAATTGACATTCAGTTGCCCGGCATGTCATTGGCTTATCGGCGCTTCGTCCGATTCTTCGGCACATAGTCCTCTCTAGCGATCCATTGCTCAATCGGCGGTTGACCTCCACAACCCCAATATCCTTAGCGCAACACGCTCTTCTTGGCCCGATGCTCGATGTACGAAGTCTTCTGCCGATTGTCGACCGAACCTCCGGCTCGACATCTAATATACTAACGTGATCACTTCCGACGCAATGTTAATTCCTCCAGCGTCAACTATCTAATCGTGATCGATAGTAGACCTGCGTAACTCAAAACGTAGTTAGATCACAAAACACAACCAATTAGTTTCATCATCAAAATATGAGATTCAACAATCTCCTCCTTTTTTATGATGATAACTAATTGATGACTTATGGAGTTAACCATAACTCCCCGGAGTTTAACCAAACTCCCCCTATCAATATGCCATTGATAGAAACACTTGGATTATCCCAAATCCAAGCAACATTCATCACAGAATATGAGAATTATCAAACCATCATGTAAATATATAAAATATTCAAGACAATGCATGAAGTCATCAATCTACTTCTCCCCCTATGTCATCAACAAAAAGAAGAAGTTGCATCATAGCTAGTTTAAAAGAATATACAAATTTTACAATCATACTAGCTATTAATCACATCATGATAGGCAAGATGGCACTTGTCGTGATGATAGCAAGTTTTTCCATGTTCCTTTGAGAAGTGCTAGCAAATTATATTCAAAGATGTGCATTTTCTTGACTTCTTTTGCGATATGCATATAATTTTGTAATTTCTTTCTTCTCTTTTGAAAAGAGCAAGCTTGCAAGTTTTGCTTTCTTTGCATGATAGGGCTTTTACATTCATTTATAATATACAATCTAGCAAAAGCCTTCTCCCCCTTTATCAATGTCAAAAAGAAAGGGAGGATTAATACTACAAATAATCTTGCATAAGATTTAACAATAATTTGTAACAAATATGCAAGTAATTTTGTTGAAAAAGTGATGTTGAGCAAGATTTTTACCTCTCTTGAGATAGCAACTTTTGCTTCTCAATGTTTAAGCTAGCAAAATTTTCTCTTTTGATGTACAAGCTAGCAATTTAACTCCCCCTTTATCATTATTGAAAAGAAGGGAGGAACCAATGATCAATTTTAAATTTGCATCAATCAATATATCAATCATCACATGATGTATACAAGACAATAATGCAAAGAAATCATGTCATAAAAGATATCAATATGTAAATTCAACAAGGCTCAAAATCAAAAGATATCATTCATGATTCATAATTTTCTTTTTAGCTAGATCAAGATAAATGTATCAATTTTCAACTCAAAATAAATGTCATACAACCAAGAATCATGATATATAAAAGAATACCAATATCAAGGATCAAGTCATGATTACAAGTGCCAACATATTTTCTTTTCATTCATTTTTAAGCCATGATAAAAGAATAAATCAATGATTCAATCATTAAGCACATTTCTTTTTCATTAAATTTTCAATAATCACATAAGGAAGTTATGTCATGAAGGATCAATTCATGAATAAACAAGAATTATATATATTTATCATGAAGAAAATCTTGACTTGTATGTATGAGTTTTCAAATCATTACGATGATGATTTCGTAAAAAAAATCTCAAATATATAGTTCCAAGAAATCAAAATCATGATTTATAAGACTCATACAAATCATCAAAATAACTCTCAAGAGATTCATACAAGGTAATGAATTCAATAAAATTTCTTTATAGCAAAATAAAATCTTTTAGAACTTGATTCAATCATTAAATACATCTTTAAAAGATTTAAGAATCACTAAAAGAAAAATCATTCAAGTTTAATTTGACAAATCAAGACTCATGATCAAATCATCATTTTTAATATTCATAACATGAACAAAGTTATTACCATATCATCAAAATCTCATTCATAATTCAAGTGATTTACAAACTATCATAAATGAATTCATCACTTGTATTTCACGAAAAAATCAAAAATTTCAAGAATAATACATTTCATTTTTTATGATTTGCATTGATTTCGTATAAATATGCCTTTGTCTTCTTTTATGTTGAATAGAAACAATCATGAACGTTTAAGACATAAAGGCTAAATCTCGGGTCATGAATTCCAAAAGATATCTCAAGTTATCAACATCATATTAAAAGGATATTTCAAAAAGATATATCGATAAGTGATTCATTTGTATCATTTTATTTGAATTCATGATTCATTTAGAAGGTTCTCCTCTTTAGTGAATAAAAAGAAATTATAGGACAACAAAATGAATTAAAGGAGAGAACATGATTGTAGCATTGAGCATGATTCATATTTAAAATGTATCTTACGTCATAAATATGCATCAAGCCTTTGTTAAATCCGAAATAATCCTCAAAATTACATTCAATAAATGCATATATGTCTAGCATAGATTTATTGAAAAATCGATAAGATAGAGGATTGTATTTCATTTTTATAAATTTCTTATTCATGTGATTTGCTTCTTATAAGCATGCCTTTGCCTTTAACTAATGTCGACATTTAAGAACAAAAGGCAAATTTCATAAAACAATTTATCAAGCATGATAACATCCTTTTAATATCGAGATTTTCATCATCAAGTAAGATTTCAAAAGGTATGTTCAAGATTTTTTTTATTTGAAAGCCATGTATCGTCATACAAATTGGATATTATTATCAAAATCTTTCATTCAGAAATTTTACTTAGAACAATGTAGATTAATTACATGTAAGCAAGCTCAAGTCCTTTTTCTATAAAAGTTGTGTATCAAGTTTAAGATCGAAAATGTGATCTTATAAAGCCATCAAAAACAAACACATAAAGTGTAAAAAACATCATGATAGCATATTTTCCATTTTTATGTGATTGATCTTCCATAAGAGTATGCTCATGTTTTTCATATAGATCCGAAAAGCAAGTTTCAAGAGAAATTGTTAAGACCCAAAACATGAGACACATTCATCATGTTTATTTTCATGAGATTCACAAGATTGGTAAAATGAATTCATTAATCTCAATCAGATAGAAAATGCATTTCCATTTCATACAATTGATTTCATGTAAGCATGTTCAAATTTTCATGTAAAGATCATGCATCATTTTTAAAATCGAAGGTATCATCAAAATCATTTTAATTCTTTCTTTCATTTGTTATAACAAGATTATCGATGCTCAAATTTTGCTAAAATTATTTTATAAATCTCATCTTAAAAATAATTAAGACCTATTAATCCAAGATGGAAGTTTTCAAATTATAAGCAAGATACACACATCTATCATCAAAAGACTTTCAAGAAATTCATACATAGATATGTATCATGTTTAAGATCGAAAACCGATATGGAAAAGCATACATGAAATTTATCTTTTTAGGTGTTCATGCATTATGTCATCTTAATTGGTCATAAGAACGATTAATCCAAAACATAGAGTTTCAAATTAACATTACTTCAAAAACTCATGCATGATATAAAATAGTCAAGCATCATGTTTAGAATGAAAAGAAAACCAATGTAACTCATCAAGATATATGCATGGATTAATTCTATTAGGCGTACACACATTATCGTAGATCCTATAATCATCATTCATAAAAAAAGAACAAACATAAAAAAATTCCTACCAACTAAATTAAGTACTCATGAAAGTCATCATGTAATTTCATAATAACTCAAAGGAGTTAAGTTGCTTATCTTGTTGTCGAAAACCGTCAAAGCATAGTTCGTTTCTTCTTTACTTGATTCTTCTTAGCGATCCTTCTTCTTCTTCTTTGGTGGCCTCTTCCTTCGTTCAAGTTTATTGTTATTTTTAGATTATTATTTAATGAACTTATTAAGATTCATTAAAAGTTCAAAGTCCTCTTCATTGTCCTCATCACTTAAGTCATCACTCAAGTGACATTTCATAGTTCAGAATTCCAAAACCATCTTGTTCTTTAGAAGGTGGTTCAAATGTTCATCACGTTCATTGTGTTCCAAGAATGCCATTTCATAGGTCATTAAAGATCCAATGAGTTCTTTAAGAGCCAAGTCATTTAAATTTTTAGCTTCTTGTATCGCCGTTATTTTAGAATCCCACCTTTTTGGAAGGGATCTTAAGATCTTGTTTACTAATTCAAAACTTGAAAATGATTTACCAAGACTTTTCAAGCTATTGATGACATTCATGAAACGGGTGTACATATCGCCGATAGTTTCACTTGGTGTCATTCGAAAGAGCTCAAAATCATGCAATAAGAGGTTTACTTTTGAGTGTTTAACTCTACTAGTTTTCTCGTGCGTGATTTCAAGAGTTTGTCAAATGTCAAAAGCCGTTTCGCACATAGAAATCTGATTGAATTCATTCTTATCCAAAGCGCAAAATAAGACATTTATAACCTTTGTATTTAAAGAAAAGAACATTTTCTCTAAATTCGACCATTCGTTCATCGGTTTAGAGGGAAGTTGAAAGCTGTTTTCAATAACGTTCCACAAATCCAAATCTTGAGAAATCAAGAAAACTCTCATTCGAGTTTTCCAATATGTGTAGTCCGAACCATTAAAGAATGGTGAACGAAAAATTGAAAAACCCTCTTGAAAGCCATGAAGAGCCATTTCTCATGGGTGTGAATTCGAAAGAGAAAGAATGTGGCTCTAATACCAATTGTTAGGGATCGAGCAGCACTAAGAGGGGGGGTGAATTAGTGCAGTGGTATAGAATGATAGATTTTTGACGATTAAAACAAGTTTGGAAACTTCGTACGAATGAATGAAACGTTTTGTTTGAAACCGTTTCGAGTACGTTTTAACTTTAATGCATACGTAAGAAGATGAAGAGAAAGTTGAGTAAGTGAGACAGCAAATGAAGATGGTTTGCAGCAAAGTAAGTTATGAGAAAGTAAATACAAACTGATTTATAGTGGTTCGGTCATTCGACTTACATCCACTCTCGATTCCTCTTCACTTGAAGCCATCGGCTTCTCTACTAGCTATCCTCCTTCCAACGGGTGAGGATAAACTTCCTTACAGCATCTCTCCTTTTGATAGGCTTAGAAGATAACCCTTATAAGACCTTTCACCCTCTCTTGGACTAGAACACACTTCAAACTAAGAGGGAAGATTTTGATACACTTTCAAGAGAGTTTCCCCCCTTCTTTTTTTCAGTTCTAGACTCCCTCTAAACTTTGAATGAGTGGGGTATTTATAGGCCTCAAGAGGATTCAAATTTAGAGCCCAAATTTGGAGCCCAAATTTGAAGTGCCTCGGTTTTCCTAATTCTGGCGGTACCGGGCGGTGCCACCGCCCATCTAGTGGTGCCACCGCTGGTGCCCTTAGGTGCTGGGCGGTGCCACCGCCAGCCTAGGGTAGTTCCACCACCCAAGGTTCGGCCACTAGGCGGTGCCACCGCCCAGGTCATTTCAGCACACTGGTTTAGGCCAAAAACTCGACCGAAATCGGTTCAAATGAAGTCCGAATTGGCCCAAATTTGGTTTATAGGATTAACACCTAATCCTAAATCAAATTATGTGCTAAATATGAATTTTAAAGATATTTTCTAAGCTATTACAAAGTCCATAAGACAAGACTTCTTTCGGTGAGCTTTCGGTGAACTTCCGGCAGTCTTTCGACGAACCCTCGGAAACTATTCTGTGGACTCCCGACAAGCTCTCGGACTTCACGATGATCATGGCAAGTTCCAATGAGCTTCATTGGAAAGCTTTGATCTTTTTTGGTGAGCTCCGTGAACTTCCGACGAACCTTCCTGTGAACTTCCGAAAACCCTTCGGCAAGCTCCCTACTCGTTCTCGGCCGATTCCGGCAACACTCCCAACGAATCTTCGGACTTCCGCTGAACTCTCGAACTCCCAACGATCTATCTCACTTGTTTTCTGATACTTTATTTCGCTTTACGTCTTCATCGTCATCGTAGTTAATCCTACACATATAAACTAAAACTCTACTTCGATCTAGACAATTATTACAACGCGAATTGATATTAAGTTGCCCGGCACGTCATTGGCTTATCGACACTTCGTCTGATTCTTTGACACATAGTCCTCTCTAGCAATCCGTTGCCCAATCGGCGGTTGACCTCCACAACCCCGATATCCTTGGCGCAACATGCTCTTCTTGGCTCGACCGAACCTTCGGCTCGACATCCAATATACTAACGTGATCACTTCTGGCGCAACGTCAATTCCTCTAGCATCAACTGTCTAATCCTGATCGATAGTAGATCTACGTAACTTAAAACGTAGTTAGATCACAAAATATAATTAATTAGTTTCATCATCAAAATATGAGATTCAATAGCATATCCACAGAATGAGACAGGTAGGTCGACGAAACTCATCATGGACTACACCATGTCTAATAGTGTATGATTCCTCCTTTCGAATACACCATTAGGCCAGGATATATAAGAAGATGCCCATTGGGATAGAATCTCATGGTTCTTGAGGAATTGGGTGAACCCTATACTCAAATACTCATCGCCTTGATCTGATCAAAGAGTTTTGATACTCTTTCTAGTATGGTTCTCTACTTCATTCTTATATTTGCTAAATTTCTTGAAGGCTTCAAACTTATACTTCATCAAGTGTACATGTTCGTACCTAGAGAATCATCAGTGAAAATAATAAAGTAGGAATAACCACCTACAACCTGAGTTGACATGGGACCACATACATCACTATGTATGAGTTCCAACAACTTAGTGGCTCTCTTTCTAGTTCCACTAAATGGAGAGTTGGTCATCTTTCCATGATGGCAAGGTTCGCAAGTCGTATATGACTTATAGTCAAATGGATCTAGATATCCATCCTTCAGCAACCTTTGAATTCTTCCCTCATGGATATAACATAGCCTACAATGCTATATGTATACACTATTCACCTCATCTTATTTCCTCTTAGACTCACTTACATTCATGATGTGTGGAGTAGTGTCTAGCATAATCAAACCATTATGCAATGTTTCTTTCATGATGATTTCATTATCCTTAATAATTGAAGGACTATTGTTCTCAAAAACTATTTTATAACCATTCAATGTCAAACATGAAATGGAAATAACATTTTTGATAATAAAGGGAACAAAATAGCATACATCCAATGCAATAGTAGCTCCACCAAGCAAATATAGGGTGACCTCGTAAACAACAACAACAACAGCTCTTGCTCCATTGCCCATCTTGAGGTCCATCTTGCCTCTCATCAATCTCCTAACTCTTGCTAGAATCTGTAACGAATTGTAGATATCATAAGCACTGCCAGTATCCAATACCTATATGTTATCATATAAGTCTGACAAATGGAGACTTATCATAAATGTACTTGAAGCTTCTCCAAGCTTCTGTTTCACCTTCTCTGCAAGATACTCTTTGCAGTTCCTCTTCCAATACTCGTCTTTGTCATAGTGGAAGCACTAGTTTTTGTTCTTTGCTGAGTCCTTATAAGCAACATTTGCTTTACCTGATCTGCCCTTGCCCTTGCCCTTCTTAAGGGACTTTTCTATCTTCCTTTCTTTTTGGTCTCACTAGCATAGAGAACTATGAAAAGGAATCTAGTAGGGACTGAAGCACAAGATCCACATACAAATTATCCTCTAGGATAATTCCTAGACCTGTGAGTTTCTCTATCCACTCAATCATCTTAAGGACATGGTTCTGAATTGGTATCCCCTTAATAATCCTAGTAAGGAAGCGATTCTTTGATATCTTATATCATTAAGTTCTTCCATATTCCTCAAATAATTTATGGAGATATAGGAGTATGGATATGACATCCATCTTTTTTATGTTGTCTCTATAACTCGGGAGTCATGGAGCTCAATATATAATACTGAGCAAAAGTGGAGTCATTAGTGTTCTTCACATAGCGAGTGATCTCATCCTCGCTTGCCCCTTCCTTAGGCGTTGGCTTCACTATATCAAGGATATATGTGACTTTTTTCATTGTGAGAATTATTCTCATGTTACGGAGCTAATCCGCATAGTTTGAACTAGTGAGGTGGTTGGCATCAAATATGCCACATAGAGGGTCCAATGGTGACATTTTCTAAAAATAAAGATGTAGTAGAATTAAATAACATGTAGGTTTTACAGAAATATAAATAATCAAGATATTGACTTCTATCTTGATGTGCTCCTATTATTTTTCTAGCGAGTTACGTGACACCCTCAACACGTGAAATGAAAGTCCCCAATAGACTTCTAGTGGGGATCGAGATCCAATCAGTATTTTAGTAAAACCTCGAGGGACTTGACCAATCACATTAAGCTCAAAAGGTAGGTAACTCTTGTCGATCACAACTCTTTACGATTCCTATTCTGTTCGGCCTCCGAACTACCATGGTCTTAAGGGACTTGACCAACCATGATGTTCAGTTAAGTCATCACCATCATTATAAGATGAGTTTGATTTGACGATATACCCTCGAGGGACTCGACCAAGCATACAATGTCCTCAGGTCACCGGTGACATCTCTATATCGTAGGCAAGATAGCGAATCGCGATATATGTGAGCCTCGAGGGACTCGACCAAGTCAACATACACTGGGAATCGGTTCCTACCTATAACGATAGAAGGTCACATGGGTCAATCTAATTACCTCATGTTTACCGACTTAATATTATTAAGAGAGGGGATTTTTAATTCGGTCTTCTAATATAACGTGTCACACACGTACATATATAATATATAACTATATCACATGCAATATATATATATATATATATATATATATATATATATTTATATATATATATCTAAATAGGTGTATAAGCAATTACACATCACATGAGCAATCACACCAGATGATCATGGACTACATCCTAATATGATTAAGCCCGAACTAGTGGGTTCAATCACTCACATCAAGATCTATGTGTGTAGTAGTGTATCTTCATGCCCTGTGATCGTCCATCTCATCCTCGTTGGTTCCGTAAGCATCTTGGCACATCACTATACGTCACGTTCGTTCGTCTCGGTCTCGTGGGTCCCGCTATAGCTTTCATGCTCTCGCTACATCTCCTTGTGTAATTACAACATAATTACAGATACGCATGCCTCAATAATAATAATGATTACATTACACACATGCATCACATCATACGGTCCATGATCATCTATCTACATCATACATCACATGTATATATCATTATATAAGACTACTAGATAAATAATAATAGTTAATTAAATATTTTAATTAACTAATTTTTTAAATCAAGAATATATAGGAAAAATTTTCTAAATTAAGAAGGGTACTTTGGTAATTTGGGTAATAGGATAAAATTATAATTTCAAAAATTCAGAGGGGTAAAATTATCTTTTGCTTGAAAACCTAATTCTTCCTTGCTGCTTGGGTTGTCATGCGACCGCTGCCACCCTATCGGCGGCGGCCACTACGGGGCGAAGCGACGAGTGGCGCCGTGCTCGTAGGCACCCCCTTTGTGGGCGAGCATCGTAGCGGGGGCCGCCTTCCCTTGTGGGCAAGCAGGCCATCTGTAGGGGGCTCGCTTACGGGCCCAATTGGGCTAGTGCCGACAGGCGGCGCTGCCTTCGCGGTGTAGAATCTCAAATTTTGATGATGAAATCAATTGGTGAAATATTTGTTCTAATCTATATTGTCAAAGATAAGTGTGCAGGATTAACTACGATAGGTTAGAAACATAAAGTGATTTGCCGAGGTCAAGTCCGTCGGGTGTTCAAGCGTTCATCGGAAGTCCGAAGGATCGTTGGAAGTCTCATCGTAAAGCTCGCCGGAATAAGACTTGAAGAATATCTATTTAAATCACTATTAATTATGTTTTAATTTCATAGTTGGCACGTACTTAGGGCAATGATTTCAAATTAATCCTGCTCAAATCTGGTAGGGGCTAACCGGGCTCTTACTAAGCCTTTTTAGGCCTTGAACAAGGCCCATTCAGCATTGCTGAATGGGCCGGGCGATAGAACCGCCTGGCAGCCGAATGCTAGGCGGTAGTACCACCCAGCCTGGGGCGGTAGTACCACCCAGCCTGGGGCGGTAGTACCACCAGACTGGGGCGTAGTATCCCACCAGTGCGGCGCTTGAGTGGTAGTACCGCTTTTGCCGGCACAGCGATAGCACCGCTTTGTCCATTGTCGATTTGACGATCGACAAAGCAGTAGCACCGCCAACACCGGGAACTCCAATTTGATTTCAAATTTGGAGCCCAAATTTGAATCCACTTTGGATCTATAAATACCCCCCCTTTCTCAACTGAAAGGGCACCCTTTTGAGAGTTAGAAATTGAGCTAAAGTCTTGCAATAGTCTTGTTTTCAATAGCCTGTGTTCACCTCCTTCTTTCTCTTTGAAAAATCTATAAGAGTGTGAACTTGTAAAAGGGTTGTAAGAGGGGTGTTTAGTCCTTCCCCTTCAAAAGGATTTGCTAGTGGAAGTTGGGAGCCTCATCGGAGAAGGCTTCAGAAGTGGATGTAGGTCACTTTGACCGAACCACTATACATCCTCGCGTTCTTGAATGTGTGAGTGTTTAAATTTCTGTTTCATCCTTTTACTTGGTTGCAAACCATTTAGTTTTCCATTACCCTTACTCAAGCTACTTCAACCAAGTCATTTTTTGTCGGATCGAAGTTTTCGTACAAACTAACTATTTTACCGAAATCGATTTCAAACTTACGATTTTAATCCGCTGCACTAATTCACCCCCTCTTAGTACCTATCCGATCTTAACAATTGGTATCAGAGCGGGTTCACTCTCATATTTGGTCTAAAACCCAAGAGAGATGGCCTATTTCGGTATACAAGAGAGTCATTCCATTATACGTCCGCCTATGTTCAATGGGTCGGATTATAAGTATTGGAAGACTTGTATGAGGATCTTTCTTATTTCTATGGATTTTGAGCTTTGGAATATCATTGAGAATGGTTTTCAAAAATCTTCTCTTCCGATGAGCGATTGGAATGAATCAGAGAAGAAGGTTTTTGCTTTAAACGCAAAGGCTATGAATGCCTTGTTTTGTACACTAGATAAAAACGAATTTAATTGCGTATCAATTTGTGAATCGGCTTTTGACATTTTGCGTACTCTTGAGATCACTCATGAAGGCACTAGCCAAGTGAAAGAGTCCAAAATCAATATTCTTGTGCATTCTTACGAATTTTTCCGAATGAAACCAAGTGAGTCCATTGGAGACATGTACACCCGCTTTACGGATGTCATCAATGGACTTAAGGCACTTGGTAAAGGTTTTTCTAATTTTGAACTTGTAACTAAGATTTTAAGATCCCTTCTAACGAGTTGGGATCCAAAAGTTACGGCCATACAAGAGGCCAAGGACCTTAAGACTTTTCCCCTTGAAGAATTTATTGGGTCTCTAATGATCTACGAAATGACGTGTCATGCTCATGAAGAGCTCGAGAACCCCCTTCCAAAGAACAAGAAGGATATGGCACTAAGAACACAAGAAGACCACTTGAAAGGAACATCAAGTGATGAGGACAGTGACAATGACATTGTACTCTTAACTCAAAAATTTAAAAAATTCATAAGAAAAAATAAACTTGAACATAAAAAGGACCAAGTTATTTGCTACGAATGCAAGAAGCCGGGACACTTCAAATATGAATGCCCCCAAGCCAAAAAGAAGCAACCCAAGAAGAAGAAGGCATTGAAGGCTACATGGGATGATTCATCTGACTCCGAGGTTGAAGAAGCAAGCAACAAAGAGGAGGCTAACTTCACGTTAATAGCCCTAGGAGAAGAGGTTAGTGAGTTATTTAATGAAGAATTATCTTTCGATGAGCTTTCTATCGCTTTTCATGAGTTATTTGATGAATGTAGAACTACTAGTAAGAAGTTTAATTTACTAAAGAAAGAGCATGTTTTATTGCAAAATAAGTTCAATAGTCTCCAAACTCCTTCTCTACCCCCATGCTCTAAGTGTGAACACTTAGAAGCAATAAAAAAAAGAGAATTTGCTACTCAAAGAGACCATAAACAAGTTTAAGGTCGATAGCAAGGGCTTGGACATGATCCTTGCTAACAAGGGTCACGTCGGAAATAGAAGTGGAATCGGATTTGTGAGTGGATCTCACTGAAATCCCACCACCTTCATTAAAGGATCCACATTGCATGTATCACCCCATTTGAAATATAATTTTTGTGGTAAAACTGGACATATTATCTACAAATGTCTATTCTAGAAAATTAGTCTACATAAATTGATATGGGTTCCTAAAGGAACCATAAACAAGTCAATGTTGAATCACAAAATAAATAGATCAATTTGTGAGGCACCCAAAATCAAATGGGTACCTAAAAACCATCCTCTTTTGTAGACAAACTCATAAGCCTATTCAAGAGATGATATCTTGATAGTGGATGCTCAAGGCACATGACCAGAGATCCATTTCATTTCTCTATGCTCACTAGCAAAGAAGAAGGCTATGTCACCTTCGGAGACAACAACAAAGGTAAAATCATTAGCAAGGAAACCATAGGTAACAAATCAAATTTTTCAATTGATGATGTGTTGCTAGTTGATGGTTTAAAACATAATCTTTTAAGCATTAGTCAATTATGCGATAAAGGTTATGTTGTTAGATTTGAATCTAATGTTTGCATCATTGAAAAACTAAACAATGACATATCCATAATTGCTTTAAAACAAAACAATGTCTACACCAAAAATATTGATGAATTAAGTAATGAAATATGTTTTTCGGTTTTGAATGATGATGCTTGGCTTTGGCATAGGAGATTAGGCCATGGAAGCATGAAACTAATTTCTAAAATTTCATCTAGAGAATTAGTACGAGGAATTTCCAATATGAAGTTTGTTAAGGACAAAGTATATGATGCGTGTCAACTAGGAAAATAAATAAAAACTAACTTCAAACCAAAATATCAAATTAGCACCACTAGACCATTGCAATTGATCCATTTGGACTCATTTGGACTTATTTAGACCAATTGACATAACAAGCTTAGGAGGTAGGAAATACGCTTTAGTAATTGTGGATGACTATAGTAGATACACTTGGACCTATTTCTTGACTCACAAAAGTGATTGTTTTAAATATTTCTCAAAATTTTGTAAACTTACTCAAAATGAAAAAGGTTTCATGATTTCATCAATTCGGAGTGATCACGGTGGTGAATTTCAAAATCATGACTTCCAAAATTTTTGTGAAATCAATAGATATAACCATAATTTTTCTACTCCAAGGAATCCTCAACAAAATGGAGTAGTGGAAAGGAAAATTAGAAATTTGTAAGAAATGGCTAAAACCATGTTAAATGAATATAATTTACCAAAATATTTTTGGGCTGAAGCCGTAAACACGGCTTGCTATGTTATGAATAGAGTTCTAGTAAGACCATCCCTATCTAAGACTCCATATGAATTATGGAATAATAAAAAACCAATGTCTCTTACTTTAAAGTTTTTGGTTGTAAATGCTTTATTTTAAATGAAAAGGATGCCTTAGGAAAATTCGATGCTAAATCCGATGAAGGTATCTTTCTTGGTTACTCTTCTATTTCTCAAGCTTTTCGAGTTTTCAATAAAAGAACTTTAGTTATAGAAGAATCTATTCATGTGGTTTTTAATGAATTTTCTGAATCTAAGAAAAAAGATTTTGATGATGATCTTGGTTTCAATGATTTGAACTTGAATGAACCCTCTCCTCAAAATGACAACTTGGATGCATCTTCTTCCCAAATTTCCTTACCCAAGGAATGGAAGTATGTAGATGCCCATCCCAAGGAGTTAATTATAGGAGAAACATCAAAAGGGGTTCAAACTCATTCTTCCTTTAAAAATTTTTGTGCTCATGCCGCTTTTCTTTCTCAAATTGAACCAAAGTCCATTGACGATGCCTTGAAAGATGATTCTTGGGTTATCGCAATGCAAGAAGAGTTAAATCAATTTGAGAGGAATGAGGTATGGAAGCTTGTTCCTAGACCTAATGACCATTTAGTTATTGGTACTAAATGGGTCTTTAGAAATAAGCAAGATGAATACGGTATTGTGGTTAGAAACAAGGCTAGATTAGTGGCCAAAGGTTTCAACCAAGAAGAAGGTATTAATTATGAAGAGACCTTTGCTCCTGTGGCAAGATTAGAAGCCATCAAGATGCTCCTTGCCTATGCTAGTAGTAATGATTTTAAACTATTTCAAATAGATGTCAAAAGTACTTTTTTAAATGATTTTATTTCCAAAGAAGTATATGTTGAACAACCACCCGGATTCGAAAATTTTCTTCTTCCTAATCATATGTTTAAATTAACCAAGGCTCTCTATGGACTAAAACAAGCTCCTAGAGCTTGGTATGAAAGGCTTAGCTCCTTTCTTATTTCAAATAATTTTACAAAAGGCAAGGTTGATACTACATTGTTTATCAAATATTTTGAAAATAATTTTCTCATTATTTAAATTTATGTTGATGATATTATTTTTGGTTCTTCGGATGAATCACTATGTGAATCTTTTGCCAAGTGTATAAGTCATAAATTTGAGATGAGTTTAATGGGAGAATTAACCTTCTTTCTTGGTTTACAAATTAAACAACTTAGTAATGACATATTCCTTAATCAATCCAAATACACATTAAAATTGTTAAAACGATTTAATATGGATGGTTCAAAAGCTATCAACACTCCAATGAGTACTTCCACCAAGTTAGACTTGGATGAAAGTGGAGAAAGTTTTGATCAAAAGACATATAGGGGAATGATAGGTAGCTTGCTCTATCTTATTGCAACCAGACCAGACATCATGTTTAGCGTAGGACTTTGTGCGAGGTTTCAAGCTAATCCTAAGTTGTCTCACCTTAAAACTGTTAAAAAAAAATTCTTAGATACCTTAAAGGTACTCCTAATCTAGGATTATGATATCCAAAATCTGATAACTTTGATTTAAAAGCCTATGTAGATGCAAATTTTGGTGGATGTAGAATAGATAGAAAGAGCACATCCGGAACATGCTAATTTTTAGGATATGCACTTGTTTCTTAGACTTCCAAGAAACAAAATTCGGTTGCACTATCTACGGCGGAAGCCGAATACATAGCCCGTAAGTGCATGTTGTGCTCAAGTCATTTGGATGAAAAATACACTAAAAGACTATGGAATTCATTTAAATAATATTCCCATAAAATGTGATAATACAAGTGCTATTTGTCTAACCAAAAATCCTATTCAACACTCTAGAACTAAGCATATTGACATAAGACATCACTTTATATGAGATCATGTTAATAGTAACGATATCACTCTTGAATTTATCGATACAAAATATCAATTAGTGGACATCTTTACGAAACCTTTAAATGAAGAACAATTTGACTTCATTAGGAGGGAAATAGGCATGTTAAATTGTCCTTGTGTATGAGCAGCATTATATATAGATTTTCTTTCAGCTTTCATGATTTTTACGAAAACTCAGCTCTCGCGGATTTGCCTCCCTCATTTTAAATTCTATATCTCAAGGAGTGATCTATGATTACATCTCATCTCATTTCAACACTAGAAAACAAATTTTTTTTATTAAAAAAAAATATTTGTGGGGCCAACGGTAGCATCGCCAGAATCGATGGTAATACCGCCTGAGTACTCGGCTCCCAAGCGATAGCACCGCCTGGTTGGCGGTAGTACCACCCAAACACCCCCATATAAAAGGGGGTGTTAGGGTCGGTGGTAGAACCCACCGAAAACATCCTCCCTTTCATCTTTCTTCCTCTCAAGCTTCTCCAAACTCTCTCCTCTCCATTTCTTTCTCCTCCTAAAGAGCTATTAAAGGCATTTTCTTGATCCAAGCTCCTCACCTCCCTAGGAAACACAAACAAAGTAAAATCTGAAATTTTCTCTTCTACTCATATTTGCTTGTCTTTTCCTTATTGTTTCCTTTTATTTCTTCATCATGAATAGATATGGCTCCTAAGAAATCAACAAGAGGCAAAGGAAAAAGATTGGAAGGAGATTCATTTGACTCAACCCTTTTTAGATCTAATGAGGTAGCCTTAAGATACCCAAATTTTGATTGTAAAGCTATACATAAGGGTAAACATGTTGATCTAGGTGAACTAGAAAACCTAGAACCTATTAGATGGTTTGCTAATCTAAATGCTCTACCTATCCTGCAAATTAATGAACCAATCTACCCTAAGTTCGTTAAGCTATTTTATGCTAACATGATTATTGAAGATGATGTTTTGTCTACCTATGTGTTAGGAACCACAATTCAGATTTCTGATCGTACCATATGTGAGCTACTTGAAATTGAAGAAAAGAATAAAGGATGTTATTTTAGAGGGCAATGGGATATAAATGCAATCGGAGCAACCCACTCCGAAGCCTTAGAAACGATCTTTGCTAATCATAACCTAGGCATCATTCCTAAAAGCTGCGAGTACTTATTACCTTTTAATTCGAAATTACTTTATCACATCATTATAAGCATTCTACTTCCGACGCAATTTCACCCTGATGAAATGAGTATGTTAGAACTAAGTACGATGTATTGGATCATGACTAGACAAAACAACTGCTTTGGTTATTTGATTAGACAACACATGATAGAAATTTTTCTAGAGACTCAATGTTGTCATATGGCTGTTGATCACTAGATTCATATTTGCCCATAACATTTGTGTGTCACCGGACGAGGAAATAATGCAGGTTGATAGATATAACACAATTAATAGAAGTATCCTGAAGCGACTTAGATGCACCTTTAGAGATGGCATATGAATTAGGCAACCTAGAAGGGTTAATATAGTTCCCCCACCAGTAGAGCGACCTAAAACACCAATTTTTAGGGGAAATGAATCTCCTCCGCCTAGTCCCGTTGATCCAGCACCATCTGAGCCAGCTCCTGCTCTATCTACTGAAGATCCAATCATGCTTGCTTTAAATCAAATCACATCACAACAAACTCAAATCAACATGCAGCAAGCTGAAATTTTGAAGGAAGTGCAAAAAATGAACTGCAAAATAGATCACTTGTATAGGCATTTTGGCGTTCCCCCTCCGGAATAGCTGTTGTTCTCTTTTTAAACACTTGTCCTGTTATGCTTATAACTACTATGGATGATGTTGCATGATGTTATTTTCATTTTATCTAATTAGCTTTTGAATGATTTTTTTTCGGTTCGATCGTAATTTTTTGATGACACTTTCATATTACTTTATGACTGGATATCCTCCTCGAACGATTTCATGCTCCTTCCATTGCTCAATAATTGATTGACTTTTGTATTCTCCCTCTCATGGCCTGATAAATGAGGTTTTTTTCTTTTCTTCTACGAAGTAATGAATGGTTTCTCCACCTCCATTATTTTTGTTGATGACAAAGGGGGAGAAAAATGTAAATTGCTATGATGGAGTAATTGTTGCTATGTTGGAGTAAATGCTTGAAGTGAAATATGAATCAATTGTATTGCATCAAATGCTTAAAAATTCTTATTCTTGAGATAAGCTACTTTTTCATTTGATATCATGTCTTAATATTGAAACACTCTTTTGGATATCACTTGATTCTTATCATGTTGGAATTAATATTTCTTGTTATTATAGGTGTAAATACCTTGACATTGTTTAAAATATGAAGTTTTCGTATTTATGCCTAAGCTTGTTTATTAAGCTTTATGTTAAATGAAATCTATCGGATTTGGGTTAAATTCAAAAGATTGAATTCAAGTGCTTTTACCTGTAATGATATGGTATATAGATAGGGGGAGTTAAGAGTAACTCCATCATCAATTGTCATCATCAAAAAGGGAGAGATTGTTGAATCTCGAATTTTGATGATGAAATCAATTGGTGAAATATTTGTTCTAATCTATATTGTCAAAGATAAGTGTGCAAGATTAACTACGATGGGTTAAAAACATAAAGCGATTTGTCAAGGTCAAGTCCGTCGGGTGTTCAAGAGTTCATCGGAAGTCCGAAGGATCATCGGAATTGTTGTCAGAACCAACCGAGATCGAATCAGGGACTTACCGAAGTTTTCGGAAGTTCGCGGCAAAGATCGTCGAAGGTTCGCAGAGATTGCCGAGAAGGTTCGAAAGTTTGCTGAAGACTCGTTGAGCGCACCATACAAGCCGGGAGCATGCTAGGAATCCGTCGGAAGAAATCCGAAGTATCGGAAGACCGCCGAAGTCTCATCGTAAAGCTCGCCGGAATAAGACTTGAAGAATATCGGTTTAAATCATTGTTAATTATGTTTTAATTTCATAGTTGGCACGTACTTAGGGCAAGGATTTTGAATTAATCCTACTCAAATCTGGTAGGGGCCAATCAGGCTCTTACTGGGCCTTTTTGGGCCTTGAACAAGGCCCATTCAGCATTGCTGAATGGATGGGCGGTAGAATTGCCTGTGATAGGTGGTAGAACCGCTTGGCAATCGAATGTTGGGCAGTACTACCACCCAGCCTAGGGCGGTAGTACCGCCCACCTAATGCACTGAGGAGTAGTACCGCTGGCACAAAGCGGTAGCACCGCCGACAAAGCAGTAGCATCGCCAAAGATCGGAACTCCAATTTGATTTCAAATTTGGAGCCCAAATTTGAATCCAATTTGGATCTATAAATACCTCCCATTTCTCAATTGAAAGGGCACCCTTTTGAGAGTTAGAAATTGAGCTAAAGTCTTGCAAGAGTCTTGTTTTCAATAGCTTGTGTTCACCTCATTCTTTCTCTTTGAAAAATCTGTAAGAGTGTGAACTTGTAAAAGGGTTGTAAGAGGGGTGTTTGGTCCTTCCCCTTCAAAAGGATTTGCTAGTGGAAGTTGGGAGCCTCATCGGAGAAGGCTTCGGAAGTGGATGTAGGTCACTTTGACCGAACCACTATACATCCTCGCGTTCTTGAATGTGTGAGTGTTTAAATTTCTATTTCATCCTTTTACTTGGCTGTAAACCATTTAGTTTTCCATTACCCTTACTCAAGCTACTTCAACCAAGTCATTTTTCGTCAGATCAAAGTTTTCATACGAACTAACTATTTTACCGAAATCGGTTTCAAACTTACGGTTTTAATCCACTGCACTAATTCACCCCCCCCTCTTAGTGCATATCCGACCCTAACACGCAGGTGGCGCCTGCCCCTGCATCCCTGTTAGTGGGTGCAGTGTTCACGCACAGGTAGGCCGTAGGCTATAGGTGCTACCTGCCTATGGCCCTAGGTCGCCGGTGTTGGGAAATCCTTCTGGGGAGCGACATCTCATGCACGGTGGAAGAACAAAAAACAAAACACCCCAGATTTCTCGTAAAAAGTTTTCATCATCGTGTGAAGATCGGTGCGTCAAAACAAATCTGCGAAAACTGCATGTGTAAAAGAAAGTACCTAGGGAGATCGTATATCCCTGAATCCCTACAGATCTATAAGAAGGATGAAGGAGGTCAAGCGTCCTCCTCTCTAGCAGTATCCACACGATAGGGACTCTGACGATGCACTTCTTTGGGGAGAAAAGAACAGGAGGTGGCTACCAAGAGAACTCTCAGCCTATAGAGCTTTGGTTCCCTCATATTTATAAAGGCCCCTTGTAAATCCCAATGGATCTTGCCCTGTTGGGTATTGGATCTCCATCCAATTACCCAAGCCTATTGGATTAGTGGGTCTCTACCAATAATCTCTTATTTACAATTATTGGATCTTATTTTAGGATCCAATAATTCAGGGGCTTAATGGATATCCAATAAGTTAGGGGGTCCAGTGGATATCTTATATTCGAACCTTTACTCATCGCAACACCTACCATATGTGTGTGACCCTCTAGGCCCAATATCGAGCTGGCCGTGAGTTATACTTGCCAGAACTCCTTCTGACTTAGTAAATTATTATTTTTATAATAATTCACCCAACTCATCGACTGTGGACATACTAGGCCACTACGCTGTAGCCCCTAGACGATACAGGGGAATCCAATCCTTTGGACCTATCTGTCCTCAGTTACCATGTAACTATAGTCCCTCATCCATCTAATATCCCAGAGACCCTATACCGGGCATGGTGCTATCAGGCCCATACGGTTTCTCCTCGAGTTTTGCTCTTGTCGGATTCTCCCGAAGAACTCTTTCTCTCTCAATCCGAATAACCTTGGCCAAGAATTTGTTCGAGCAAGAATACATGGGATATTCCTCTCATGATACCGAGAGTGGATGATCCTTTATTGACACTCAATAGCCCTCATAAGGTTCGCTACCACTCCGAATAACCAGTTGTACAAGATTTGAAACTTTCCAAACCTATAAGTTCGGTATCAAAGAGTGGAGTACTCATACAGGACATCCTTAGTGTCTCAAGTCTAAGGACCAGATACACTACTGGGACTATGAAATCACTATCTAACGTGAGGTATCAATAACCATCCAGCATTCCGTAGGCGGATCAATCAGTGAACTCATTTCCCAATGAGCACCTACATTATACCCTTAGTGTCCCCACATGAGTAGCTATGAGACTAGCCACCTCCATCATATGGGCGGGTATACAGCACACCAATCTATTTGATTATCTCGATGTCCTTCTTGAGTAACCTATGACTAGGATAATTTAGGGTCTGTGTTTAAAGGTGAATCATTCTCATTATTGTGATCTCATCATGATCCGATTCCTATTGCACAGATCCAAGAACATCACAATCAATGTAACACGTAAGATAAAGTGATAAAACGCCTAATAATACGCAAAGAGAAAAAGTGCATATCAAGTCACAAGTGCCATCACTCATGTGATTGGCTTGCAGGGCACATATGATTAGCAATCTCCCACTTGACCTAAAGCCAATCACCTACGTGTCTGATCCCTATCAGACCTCTATAATGCTCAAAGACAATTTGAGTTAATGTCTTTGTCAGTGGATCTGCAATGTTATCTTCGGATGAAACTATTTCCACTACTACATCTCTTCGGGCTATGATCTCTCTAATAAGTTAGAACCTCCTCAGAATACTTCTGATGAGACCCAGATTCCCTTATTTGAGTAATCTCCCTGTAGTTATCGCAATATAAGGGAATCGACTCCTCGCTGCTCGGGACGACTCCTAGATTTGTGATGAACTTCTTCATCCAGACTTCCTCTTTTGTTGCCTTTGCCGCAGCAATGTATTCTACCTTTGTGGTCGAGTCAGCAGTAGTGTATTGCTTGGAACTCTTCTAGCATACTGCTCCTCCATTCAAGGTGAACACATACCCTGAATTAGACTTGCAATCATTGATATCAAACTGGAAGCTCGAGTCCATGTAGCCCTCAACCCTGAGACTACTACCTCTATATACCAGTAAAAGATTCTTAGTCCTTCTCAAGTACTTAAGGATACATTTTACTGCTTTCTAGTGCTCCAAGCCTGGATCTGCCTGATATCTGCTCGTGACACTTAGAGCATGCGCTATATCAGGCTTGGTACATAGCATAGCATACATGATAGATCCTATCGCTGAGGCATATGGTATCATATCCATGTGTGCCCTTTCTTTAGGAGTCTTTAGGGATATACTTCTAGAAAGTGATATTCCATGTCTCACTGGTATGAGACCTCTCTTGGAATTTTCCATATCAAACATTTTGACAATGGTGTCTATGTACCTAGATTGAGACAAGCCAAGCATCCTCTTGGATCTATCTCTATAGATCCGTATCCCCAATATGCAGGATGCTTCCCCTAAGTCCTTCATGGAAAGTGCCTAGATAACCAAGTCTTTACTATGGAGAGCATTCCTACATCATTTCCCAATGATTAGGATGTCATCCATATATAATACCAAAAAGGTGATAGTGCTCCCACTTACTTTTCTGTATATACAAGGTTTATCTTCGTTTTTAACGAAGTCATAAGATCTCATCGCCTCATCAAATCTTATATTCCAACTTCGAAAAGCTTGCTTCAGTCCATAGATAGACCTAAGCAACCTGTACACCTTATCTAGGTTATCTCTGGACACGAATCCCTCAAGCTGTATCATATACACCTCCTCCTCGAGGTTGCCATTGAGGAATGCGGTTTTAACGTCCATCTGTCAGATCTCATAATCATAGTGTGCTGCAATAGCTAATAGAATTCGAATGGATTTTAGCATGGCTACATGTGAGAAAGTTTCATCATAGTCAACACCTTGCCTCTGACGATACCCCTTAGCCACTAGCCTTGTTTTATAAGTCTCTACCTTTCCATATACTCCATCTTCTTTTTGAAGATTCACTTGCAGCCAATGGGTACAATACCCTCGAGTGCATCAACTAGGTTTCAAACCTTATTGGAGTACATGGAATCCATTTCTGAATTCATGGCTTCTTGTCATTTCCCAAAGTCTATGCTCATAATAGCCTCCTCATATGTTTGAGGATCAATATCCTCATCATCCTCTCCTCTGATATGTCCCACATATCTCACAAGAGGATGAGATACTCTACCGGACCTACGTAAAGTTGGAACTTGTGTGCTAGGTACCTGAACAGACTCTGGCTATGGAATGGTGCTTGAGCTAGGTTCTCCAACCTCGCTCAACTCTATCATGCTCCCACTATCTCCACCAAGAATGTGTTCCTTCTTAAGGAACACTGCTCTCTTAGCTACAAAGACCTTTTGGTCTTCAGGGTGATAGTAATAATACCTATAAGTTTCCTTGGGGTATCCCACGAACTTGCATTGTTCCGTCCTGGATTCCAACTTGTCGGGGTTGTGTCTCTTGACATGGGTAGGGCAACCCCAAATCTTAACAACCTTAAAATCGAGCTTCTTCTCATTCCATATCTCATATGGAGTAGACATCACTGACTTAATTGGAATTCTATTCAGAAGGTAAGCTACGATCTCTAGGGCATATCCCCAGAATGAGATGGGTAGGTCGACGAAACATATCATGGAACGTACCATGTCTAACAGTGTGCGATTCCTCCTTTCTGATACACCATTAAGTTGTGATGTATAAGGAGATATCCATTGGGATAAAATCCCATGGTCTTTAAGGAACTGGGTGAACTCTGTACTCAAGTAGTCACCTCCTCGATCTGATCAAAGGGTTTTAATACTCTTTTCTGTCTAGTTTTTCATTTTATCTTTATATTCCCTGAATTTCTCAAAAGTCTCAGACTTGTACTTTATTAAGTACACATGTCCGTATCTTGAGAAATCTTTGGTGAAAGTAATAAAGTAGGAGTAACCACTTATGGCATGAGCCGACATGGGACCGTATACATCACGATGTATGAGTTCTAGTAACTCAATGGCTCTATCTCCAATTCCACTAAATAGAGAGTTGGTCATCTTTCCCCGAAGGCAAGGTTCACATGTCGTATATGACTCATAGTCGAATAGATTTAGATATCCATTCTTCAGTAACTTTTGAATCCTTCCCTCATGGATGTGACCTAGCCTATAATGTCAAAGATATGCATTGTTCACCTCTTCTCGTTTCCTCTTAGACTCACTTATACTCATGATATATGGAGCTGTATCTAGCATAAATAAACATTATACATTGTTCCTCTCATGATGATCTCATCATCTAATTTTATTTAATAATCATTATTCTCAAAAACTAATTTATATCAACCAACTATTAAACATGAAATGGAAATAATATTTTTGATAATAGAAGGAACATAATAGCATGCATCTAATGCAATAATAGCTTCACCAGACAGATGTAAGGTGACCTTGTCAACAGCCATTGTAGCAACCTTTGCTCCATTGCCCATCTTAAGGTCAATCTCGCTTCTGTTCAATCTCCTAGGTTCTGTCAGAACCTGCAATGAATTGTAGATATGATAAGCACTCCCGGTATCTAATACCCATGTGTTATCATAAAATTCTGACAAATGGAGATTGGTCATGAATGTACCTAAAACTTCTCCAAGCTTCTGTTTCGCCCTCTCTGCAAGGTACTCATTGCAGTTCCTCTTCCAATGCCCATCTTTGCCGCAATGGAAACACTGGCCTTTATCCTTTATTGGGTCTTTCTTGATAACTTTTATCTTACCCATTTTGCCCTTACTCTTGCCCTTCTTAAGGGTCTTCTCAGCCTGATAGGACCCTAGCAGGGTTGGGTCCTACTCAACCATGTAGCATCTAATAAAAACCCTGTGAGAGTATAATAAATCCTATAAAGAAGAGAGGCTAGGATTTATATTTGGGTCTTTGGGCTTCTTAGCCATCGCCCCCGTTGTTACTTGGTCGACCCGCTAAGGTTGAGGGCAAATTGGGTAGTTCACTTAGGAAGCAACCCCTAGGGCTAGGGTTTGGAGCTCTATATAAGCTTGTAGCCTCCAATTCTTTGGAATAAGAAATATCAATCTAGAATTGTAGCCACTAGGCTACTTGGAGGGTGGAACCCCTATAGCGTTCCAAGGGTTGATCCCCCTCAAAGATCAATCTCCATAGAATTCCTTTGGGGTTCTATCATCTGGTATCAGAGCAACGATCTTGCTGCTTTTGCTGCTATCCCTGCCACCCACCATCAGCCAAGCAATTCCCATAATTTCTCTTGACGTCATCATCTCCACCGTCATCTCTTGACGTAGATCAATTCAATCTACAGTCGCCACCTCCAATTGCATCAGAGATCTGGTATTTTTCTACCACCAATACCTTTTGCTGCTGCAATTTTTCATCTAAAATATCAAAAAGAAGTTTTTCTATTGATCCCTTGCCTACGAATTCCTTGCGTCGCAAAAGTTACCATCTTTACGAACGAAGGATCGCTGTAAAAAATTTCAACCGTGTGTTGCTGCCTTTAACCGATCTAATTGTTATCCTTTTTGAACGAAATTTTTATGCACCTCATAGATCATCTTGGCTCCCATCTGTGATTGATCTATTGTGGAATTCATTAAAAAAAAATTCGTGTGTTGCTGCAATCTCTCGTCGCAAACTGCTGAAATTTTTCGATGAGAATTCTGCTATCGCAACTTGCACCAATTTCTTTACTGCTTTGCTGCCGAAATTTCTTGATCCAATTTGTTATCCTTGTTGCTATCTAAACTAAGATTCTATCGTCAAACCCCCTCCTTAAACCCTTGAGTTTTTGCTGGAAATTTCATCGAGAAACCGCTATTTCTTCGACGATAATTCTGCTCTTACAAGACAGCGCATATAGGCAGCAATTGCCATTGATTTTTGTCAAATCTTTGCTGTAATCTACCATAGATCTAAAACCCTCTTCCCTAACCTTCATCCACTACCATCACAACCCAAAAATTACATCAAACCGTAGCCCCAAACTGCACCCAAAACAGCTACAAAATAAGCCTAAACCGCAGCCTACATTCACCAATCCACCAACCCTTTCAACCACCACTTCTCTCAACCAATACATGCCTTTAACCCGATAAAAAAAAAGAGATCTTAATATTACAGATTTGGAGACATGCTATGGCATCCGAGGAGACAATTGATACTAAATTCGAAGCCTTCAAGACACGAATGGAGGAGAAGATTCGAACTCTCTTTGCCGAAATTAGTTTGGGTCGACCACCGAGCCCAAAGAAATCACATCAAGGAGAGAGCCCTAATCGAAGAGATGACCTCTAGAAGAGGGGAGGCTCTATGACTAATCCCCACTATCCACGCATGAGGGTGGACTTCCCTAGATGGGAAGAAGGAGACCCGATTGGTTGGATCTCGCGCGCGGAGTGATATTTTCGGTACCATAAAACCACAGATGCATCTATGATAGAAATTGCAGCTATACATCTTGAAGGGGATGTCATACAATAGTTTGATTGGTTTGAACACACTCATGGAGTCCTCTCATGGTGATAATTCAAAGAAGGACTACTGATCCATTTCGGACCAACCGATTACGAGAACATCGACGGACAACTAGCAAAGATCCGACAAACCTCCACCATCCAGGAGTATCAAACCAGGTTTGAAAGGTTATCTAATCAAACTCGTGATTGGTTGAAAAACAGTTATTGGGGACATTTATTGAGGGCTTGAAGCTGAAGATCTGGGGAGAAGTT
The DNA here is from genome assembly GCA_024322285.1 of Musa beccarii. NCBI lineage: Eukaryota > Viridiplantae > Streptophyta > Magnoliopsida > Zingiberales > Musaceae > Musa > Musa beccarii. Next base: position 64,205,965 of record CM044396.1, read on the forward strand.
AAAGTGCGACAATCGTAAACGCTTATGGCAGCCATCTCTTTCACACGACTTCAGGAGGAGCGATTGAACCACGAAGCCAGAAGGACTAGGGCCGCTCCCTGACCAGCAATATCGAATCCCTCAGCCCCCCCTACTATCAGCCGAGCTCCTGCACCAAAAAGGTTGACAAGAGAAGAACTTCGAGACCGATCTGCCAAGGGGTTATGTTGGCATTGTGACGAGCCGTGGAGCCGCAAGCATCGCTGCAAAAAGGGAGACTTCTTGTGATTGAACTAGTGGAAGAAAAGATCAATGAACAGCCAGAAGAGAGTCTTGAACATGAGGATGAAGATGTGGAAGAAGAGCCACAATCGACTGACTTTACGGTACATGCGCTAGCCGGCTACTCAAATCCGCAAACGATGAAAGTTGGAGGCCTGCTCAAACAACAACCGATCACCATTCTCATCGATACAGGCAGCACTAATAACTTTCTAAATAGTATGGTTGCTACTCGGATGGTACTCCACATCGAAGGTTTTATCAAGTTCGATGTAAAGGTCGCCGACGGTCGAATCCTAAAATGCGACCAAAGATGCCCGCAGATGAAACTATTACTGCAGGACCAAGAAATTATTGCAGACTTCTTCCTCCTACCAATTGATGATTATGAGGCTGTGCTGGGCATAGAATGGCTAACGACACTAGGTGATGTCTCTTGAAACTTTTCCAAATTGATTATGAAATTCTATTGCAAAGGCGAACAGGTCACCCTATACGGGAAGCGCGGAAGCAACGTAACCACCGTTTCAACCCAACGAATGGAGAAAGTTTTACATAAGATAAATGGTGGCTTTCTTATGCATCTCCAGCAGCAACCAGAGGGGGAGAAAACAGAAATTAAAGATCAAAATATCACCCAACTTCTTGTTGAATTTGATGATGTTTTTGCTGAACCGCGCGGTCTTCCTCCTACTCGGTAACATGACCACCGAATTCCAATCCTTCCGAGCAAACCACCAGCAAACACTCGGCCTTACCACTATCCTCACCTCTAGAAAGATGAAATTGAGAAGATCATGAAGGAAATACTCGAAACAGGGGTGATTCGGGCAAGCTGCAGCCCCTACTCCTCACCAGTGCTACTTGTGCGCAAGAAAGACGGAACTTGGCGGATGTGCATCGACTACCGAGCTCTAAATGACATCACCGTCAAGGATAAGTACCTAATACTAGTGGTGGCTTAATGAATTAAAAGGAGCTCGAGTCTTCATGAGGTTGGACCTTCGATCCGGTTACCACCAAATTCAGGTATGTGAAGGCGACATTCCAAAAACTGCCTTCCGCACTCATAACGGCCATTATGAATTCTTGGTAATACCCTTTGGACTCACTAATGCTCCTTCAACCTTCCAAAGTCTCATGAACAATATTTTTCAGAGCTTTCTTCGCAAATTTGTGCTAGTATTTTTTGATGATATTCTCATTTACAGCCCTTCTCTTGAGACTCACTTTCAGCACTTGCGAATTATTTTGACGATCCTTTGAGAGAATACTCTTTTTGTTAAGCTATCAAAGTGTAGCTTTCTCCGGCAAAAAGTAGAGTACCTTGGGCTTATAATATCAGAAGAATGAGTGGTCGTAGACCCAACAAAAATCAAAATAATGCAAGGCTGGTCGAAACCTACAAATGTGAAATTACTGCGTGGGTTCCTTGGACTAACGGGTTACTACCAAAAATTCATGAAGGACTATGGGAAGATTAGTGCCCCCCTCACTTCTCTACTAAAAAAAGATGCCTTCCTATGGTCGAACAAAGCCTCCACTGCTTTCGACAGACTTAAGGCAACCATGACGATGGCACCGGTGCTAGCGCTACCAGATTTCATCCGACCCTTCATCATTAAGGCTGATGCATCGAGAGTTGGAATTGGAGCCATTCTCATGCAAGATGGTCGACCACTCGCATACACTAGCAAGGCGTTGTCTCCCTCCTATCAAAAAATATCTATCTATGATTAGGAGATGCTCGCCATTGTGCACACAGTAACAAAGTGGAGACCCTACCTGATTGGCCGACAATTTCATATTAAAACCGACCATAGAAGCCTTAAGTACTTTTTGGAGTAGAAGATATCATCCCCAGAGCAGCAAAAATGGGTAACCAAACTTCTCGGATTTGATTATGAAATTATTTATAAAAAGGGGAAAGAAAACGTTGTTGCAGATGCACTCTCATGGCTCCCTCAACAAGCTGAATTTTCGGCCATCTCTCTTTCTACCACCGGCTTCCTCGAGGACATTAGGGAGGAATGGAAGAAGGATCCAGAAACCAGTAACATCATAAAAAAATTAGAGAAGGATCCAAGCGCAATAGCTCACTATACTTAGGATTCGAGGGATCTACGCTATAAAGGTCGTATTGTGCTTATACTAAACTCCCCTTGCATTAAAGTCATTCTGCATGAAATGTACTCCACACCTTCATATGTATATTGAGGAGCTCTGAGAGGGTCACCTCAAGTTTGTTCATATTAAAATTCATTATGAACTAAGAAAAGAAATCTGATACGGACTGAAGCACAAGATCCACACATAGGTTATCCTCTAGGACCATTCCCAGACATGTGAGTTTCTCGATCCACTCAATCATCTTAAGGATATGATTCTAACCGGTTTCCCCTCAGTCATCCTGATACAGAAAAGACTCTTTGATATCTCATATCTCTGAGTTCTTCCCTGTTCCTCAAATAGTTTGCGGAGATGCAAGAGTATGGAATTAGCATCCATATTTTTATGTTGTCTCTATAACTCAGTAGTCATAGAGGCCAACATATAACACTGAGCAAGAGCGGAATCATCTATGTACTTCACATAACGAGCGATCTCATCCTCGCTTGCCCCTTTGTCGGGCGTAGGGATCACTGTATCAAGGACATACGTGATTTTCTCTACCGTGAGAATGATTCTCAGATTGTGAAACCAATACGTATAATTTGGACCAGTGAGGCGATTGACATCAAGTATACCACGTAAAGTATTTGAAAGTGACATTTTTTGAAATTAAAGATGTAGCAGATGATAGTAGATAAGATTTCCTTCAACTGTATGAGGAAATCTCTCTAATTGTTGAGGGAAATCCTCTCTCTTAACTTGTATAAATAGACTTCTTATTGTATTGATTAAGAGACACATCATATGTATTCTTATCTTTATAATTCACTTTAGCATGGTATCAGAGCCCTTGTATTAAGCAAGAGCTTTTTCTTTCCGCTGTCCAGCGACAGCGTCGACACTCCTGGCCGCCTCCTCCTCTCGCTGCTGCGGCAGGACATCCTCGCGCTCCTCCGCCTTCTTCTCCGGTGCCTCTTGTCGATCCGGGCCTCCACCAAGTAGAGGAACGCCTTGCCCACCGTAGCGGACACGAAGATCTGCTCGCACGTCATGTTGAACGACCAATCTTCGTATCCAATCATCGTCACCGATAGGTACATGACGTTCATCCAGTCAAGATTTTCCAGGAGGCGGAGCACCACCATCCCCACCCCGATAGAGAGTAGGACGGCCCCGACCGCCAACCCTACCTTCGTGCGGATTCGCATCCGCCGCATCTGTGAGATCGCCACCCAGCGACCGCAGACCTTCGTGCGGATCCGCATCCGTCGCATCTGTGAGATCGCCACCCAGCGACCGCAGCAAGCCCTCGGCAGTGTCGTCCACCACCGCTGCCAGTCTCTTTCTCGGCAGAAGCAGAGCACTCTCTGCCTCGACAGCCACAGATAGCCTCGCCAACACCACCCCAACAGCTTCCACTAGCATGTGAGGGGGCAGCGTAGGCAGGCGGCTGTCCAGCATCCGGAGGATCTGCGACCAACTTCTCCCTCTCCACCGCTGCCGCTACTAGTGACCATTGACGCTGTCGCTTCTTCAAACTGCCGCAATGAGCATACGGTGTGACGTAAACAGGACAGCGCCACTGATCTCCCCCTCGGCGCTCTCTTCTAACGAGAACGCTCTCTCTCGCTGAACTCCACCGAACAGTGCAATCTGCACCGGTTGAGTCTTCGACGCATCGTATCATCAAATGGCTTCATCATCTACTTCCAATACTCCAGTCATTATCCCTGCAGGGAACAATAGCAGTTCTCAACCTCCAAGCCTCATCACTATCAATGCTGCGGCACTCATTCCTTTCAAGTTATCCAAAAGTGGAAATTATGCATCTTGGCGTGCCCAATTTTCTAATCTTCTATTTGGATATGACCTTATAGGTTACATCGACAGCTCTTTCCATTGTCACTCGCAAAGTGCTCAATGACCAGGAGGATCTAGTCCAATACCAAATCCAGCTCACAAACTGTGGTTACGTCAAGACCGTCTCATCCTCCAAGCCATTCAAGCTTCTGTCGCTGGGTCCGTCACCCCACTAATATCTTCATGTATGACTGCTGTAGAAGCATGGTCCAAGTTACAAACGATATTGGCAAATCGCTCGCGTACTCGCATGCTCGGACTCTTATCCAATCTGATAAAAATGAAATAAGAGGGAAGTACTATTGCTGATTACTTACAAAATATCAAAGTGATCATCGATGACTTAACTTTGATAGGTCATTCCCTCAGTGAAGAAGAAGTCCTCGTTTATACCCTTAATGGCCTAGGGGATGAATACAAAGAATTGGCAGTCGCAATTCGAGCATGTGACTCTCCAATATCATTTGAAGAACTTTATGACAAGTTGACCGACTACGAGACATATTTGAAGTGCGACGATAGGCTGCCCGGACCAACTATCACAGCTCAAGTCAGTCATAAATCTAAGAGGAAGAGCAACCAATACAATAAGCACGTCAATCACGGTCCGACAAAGCTGCCTCTTGACCCTATGGGTTCCACACCAAACCCCTCTCATCCACATTATCAACACTTTCATCCTTATCATCAAGGTGATATCCCCTATAATCATCAGCACTTGCGTCCTGACCTCAGCGGCCATTGCCGAATCATCTGTCAGTTGTGTGATAAGATCGGACACTCCGTGAAAGTCTGTCGCTCTCGACCTCGACTTCTTGCTCCAACACAATGGCCTTAAGCCAATCTCACAACTACTCCGACGACTAGTCAACCCAATTGGATTGTGGACTCTGGTGCATCACATCACGTCACCTCCGATCTTCAGAACTTGTCTGTCCACAACAACTATGGCAGCGATGAGGATGTCATCATCGGTGATGGTAAAGGACTCCCTATCACTCATACTGGTTCCACAATGCTTAATTCACTCACCACAACATTCACACTTGATGATGTTTTGTGTGCACCCCACATCAAAAGAAACCTTATTTCTGTCTCTCAATTCTACAAGCAAAATAATACCTCCATTGAATTTTTTCCTAACTCCTTTCTTATCAAGGATTTGAGCACGGGGGCATCCTTAGTCCAAGGACAGAACAAAGACAACATTTATGAGTGGCCATCCGCTTCGCAAACAACCCTCCCCACTATTCACTCCTCAGTTGCTGCTCTAGTTGATGTGTGGCATCGACGTCTTAGTCATCCCTCGTCTCTTATTTAGCAAAAGTTACTTTCCCATTATTTACTTCCTACCTCTACTAGCAATATTTTAACTTATTGTAATGCTTGTCGTAGCAATAAAAGTCATAGACTACCTTTTGGCACATCTTCTATATCTTGTTCTAAACCTTTTGAAATTATTTATACTGATGTTTGGGGTCCTGCCCCAACTCTTTCTTTTGACAAGTTTCATTTTTATGTTATTTTTGTTAACTATTTCACTAAGTACACATGGTTATATCCCCTCCGCCATAAATCTGAAGTTTCAACTGTCTTTACTAACTTTAGAAAGTTGGTCGAGAATTTCTTTCAGTCTTCCATTAAAATAGTTTACTCGGATGGCGGAGGTGAATATCAAGCCCTCGCATCCTATCTTGCAGCTTGTGGTATACAACACCTCAAGTCACCTCCTCATACTCCCGAATTAGTTGGTTCTGCTGAGCGCAAACATCAACATATGGTTGAAACTGGGCTCACACTTCTACATCAAGCCTCGTTGCCATCACCTTTTTGGACAGCAGCCTTTCAAACCGCTGTCTATCTCATTAATCGTATGCTCACTCCGGTCTTACAATACAAGTCACCATTTGAGAAACTATTTCACAAGCCTCCAAACTTTCACAAACTCAAAGTTTTTGGTTGTCTATGTTATCCGTGGCTACGTCCTTATGCCTCTCATAAACTTACACCACGATCTAAGCCTTGCATTTTTATTGGATACTCTCTTGAATATAATATTTTTCGATGCTACGAGCCACAAACCCAAAAGGTCTTTCTGTCACATCACGTTATTTTTGTGGAGTCTTCTTTTCCTTTTCAAAATCATGAGTACTCTACCATGCAAGCTACTCCGACAAACATACATCACTGGAGCATCTCCTCAACCCCGTCACATGAACATCACACAACATCATCCAATCCTAACCCTCCTGCTTAGTACACTCCTCCTGTTCAACATCTCCTCCCTACCCCTCCAATCCCTTCTTCACAAGTTTCTCCTATTAATGAAACAATACCCTCAGCTACATCATCAGGTGCTATTGAAGTCCAGCAGACTAGTCCACTTGATCTCGCTGACTCACCACCGACTATGCCAACAACCCAACCTACCATTTTCGTAGCTCCTAGCTATCATATGATAACATGCTCCAAAAGTGGTATTGTTAAACCACGTCAAGTTCTTGATCTATATGCCATCACAAACTCTTCCCTTGAAGCTAGTGAACCCACCACAATTAATCAAGCGCAAAAATCTCCACACTAGCGTAAAGCCATATGTGAAGAATATGATGCTCTTCTTCATAACTCTACATGGACCCTAGTTCCCTCTTCTCACACACAAAACATCATCGGGTGTAAATGGGTCTTTCGAATTAAGCGGAACCCAGTTAGATCTATTGCTCGATATAAAGCACGTCTAGTTACCAAAGGGTTTCATCAACGACCTGGTGTTGACTTCACAGAGACATTCAGCCCAGTTGTCAAACCAACAACAATACGGCTTATCTTAAGCTTGGCTATCTCAAAAGGCTGACATATACGACAATTGGATGTTAACAATGCCTTTTACAGGGACTCTAATCGAAGATGTCTTCATGCAGCAACCCCCTGGCTTTGTGCATCCACAATATCCAAGGCATATCTGCTAGCTACAAAAGGCTATTTATGGACTTCGTCAAGCTCCAAGAGCCTGGTATAATGAACTTGGCACATTTTTAACATCCATGGGTTTTATCAACTCCAAGTCTGATACCTCGTTATTCTTACGACAACAAAATAGAACCACAATATATCTTCTTGTATATATGGATGATATTATTGTTACAGGCAATGATCCCTTGGAGATTCGGACATTCCTAAAGCAATTGGCTGATCGATTCTCCCTCAAAGATCTTGGCACCTTAAGTTACTTTCTGGGAGTTGAAGCAACATTTACATCTTCAGGTCTCCTCCTATCACAAAGAAAGTATATTCAAGATCTATTATCCAAAACAAACATGCAGGATGCAAAGGAGGTTACAACTCCCCTCTCTACGAATGAATCACTCAAATTATGTGATGGAAGCCCTGCTTCCAACGCTACTCAATACCGACAAGTACTTGGCTCCTTATAGTACTTAGCTCTCACCCGTCTAAATATCTCATTTGCAGTCAATAAATTGTCCCAGTTCATGCACCAACCATCTACTATGCATTAGTCTGCAGTTAAACGAATTTTACGGTATCTTAAAGGGACCCTTCATCATGGCCTCTTTCTCCGCAAACATGCCTCACTTAATCTCCATGCCTTTGTTGATGCTGACTGAGTGGGCAACTGTGATGATAGAACTTCTACGTCAGGGTATATTGTCTTCCTTGGAGCTAATCCTATCAGTTGGAGTTCTAAGAAGCAAAAGACAATCGCACGGTCTACAACTTTTAAGCTGAGTACCGTGCCATCGCTACTGCTACTACTGAAATCAATTGGGTCACAAATCTCCTTCAGGAACTCAATATCAACTCTACCCTTCCTCCTACAATATATTGTGATAATATTGGAGCTACCTACTTATGTGCCAATCTAGTGTTCCACTCACGCATGAAACACATCGCCATTGACTTCCACTTCGTGTGAGATCAAGTTGTCAGAAATCAACTACGTGTCTCTCATGTACATACAGCTGATCAACTAGCAGATTCACTCACGAAGCCTCTTGCCCGTAAGTTATTTTCATTACATCGATCCAAGATTGGCATCCTTGACAGGAGTACCATCTTGCGGAGGCATGATAGTAGATAAGATTTCCTCCAACTGTGTGAGGAAATCTCTCTAATCTTTACAATTCACTTTAGCAGCAGAAATAAATAACATGCAAACTTTACAAAAATTAAATAATTAAGATAATGACTTCTATCTTAATATACTCCCACTAATTTTTTGCAAGAAACATAACACCCTCCGGTATGTGAATCGGAGTCCCTCGGCGGATCTCTAGTGGGGATCGGGATCCAACCTGTGTCTTAACGTAACCTCGAGAGACTCGACCAATCACATTAAGCCCATAAAGGTAGGCAACTCTTACCAATTACAACTCATTGTGATTCCCGTCCTGTTCGGCCTCTAAACCACCATGGCCTCGAGAGACTCGACCAACCATGATGTTCGGTTAAGTCATCACCATCGTTACAAGATGAGTCTAATTTGGTGATATACTCTCAAGGGGCTCGACCAAGCATACCATGTCCTCAGGTCATCGGTGATATCTCTATATCGTAGATAAGATAGCAAAACGTGATATAGGTAAGTCTCGAGGGACTCGACCAACTCAGCCTACATCGGGAATCGGTTCCTAGCTATAACGATGGAAGGCCATGTGGGTCAATCTAATTACCTCACATTTATCGACTTAATATTATTAATAGAGGAGATTTTTTATTTGGTCTCCTAATAAAATGTGTCACATACATGTATATTTAATATATATCTACATCGCATGCAAATATATATACATATATATCTAGTAGGTGTATAACCAATTATACATCACATGAGCAATCATACCAAATGATCATGGACCACATCCTAATGTGATCAAGCTCGAGCCAGTGGGCCTAATCACTCACATTAAGATCTATGTGTGCTTCGGCGCATCTTCATACCCTGTGATTGTCCTTCTCGCTTCGTCGATTCCGTCGGCATCTCAACGCATCTCCATGCATCGGATCGTCCGTCTTGACTTCGTGGGTCCCGCTATCGCTTCCACACTCCCACTATGCCTCCTCATGTAATTACAACATAATTACAAGTACGCAGGCCTGACAATAAACGAGAAAAATAGAAGCTCGCAGGCCCCAATAATAATAATCACATATACACACATCACATCACAAGTCCATGATCATCTGTCCCCATCATACATCATATGTATATATTATTTTATAGGACTACTAGATAAAAATAATAATTAATTAAATTATTTAATTAACATATATATTTTTCTGAAATCAGGGATAGGATATTTTCTGAATTCTGAAGGGCATTCTGGTCATTCGGCCATAAGGGATAAAATTAGAATTTTTAAAATTTTGAGGGGCAATTTGGTCATTCGGCCAAAGGAGATAAAACCAGAATTTCATAAATTCTCAAGGGTAAAACTATCTTTTGTCCAAAAAAACCTAAATCCCTATTTTGCCTGCTGCGTTAGGGCCGCCGCCACCTAGCCGGTGACGGCGTCGGCGCTGCGAAGGGCGGCGGCGAAGGCTGCAGGCGCTGCCCTTGCTGCAAGTGGGCACTGCTCGCGCAAGCGCCACCCACGGGGCAACGCCCATAGGCGCTGCCCCTTGCGGGTGGCGCTGCCACAGCAAGCGGGCGCTGCGCCGGCCTCTCCCCGCCGGCGGCTCACCCACGGGCGATGCTGCCCCTTGCCGGTGAGCACCGCCTCCCGCTTGCTCCGCCTTTGTGGGCGCGCGTGCCCCGGCGAGCACCGCTGCAGGTGAGGCCACCACAACGGGCGCGAGCCACCCCTGCAGGCTCTTTTGCCCGCGGGGGCAGCGCCCGTAGGCCGCTGCAAGCAGCGTTGCCCCGATGGGGGCCGCCCGCCCTTGCGGACATGCCGCCCCACAAGGGCTGTTGCTGCGGGTAGGTCGACGACCACCTACCTGCAGGCCCTATGCCCGTAGCCGCCATCACCAGCGATGCAAGCAGCCTCATGACCATTGTGCGAGTGCAGCAAGGGCAGCAACTGTTGTTGCCCTTCCTCGCCTTTTACGCCAATGATTTTAACGATAAAAGCTATTCTAAATCACAACACACATAGTTTAATATCCAATCTTCGCACGAACAATCTGGCTCTGATACCACTATTGAAAAATCCTTTTGGGGAGTGACCTCTCATGCACAAGGGAAGAACAAAAAACAAATCTACAAAAACTACGTGTAAAAGAAAGTACCTAAGGAGATCGTATATCCCTGAATCCCTGTAAATCTGTAGGAAGGATGAAGGAGGTCAAGCGTCCTCCTCTCTAGCAGTATCCACACGGCAGGGACTACGACGATGCACTTCTCTGGGGAGAAAAGAACAGGAGGTGGCTACCAAGAGAACTCTCAGCCTATAGAGCTTTGGTTCCCTCCTATTTATAGAGGTCCCCTGTAAACCCTAATGGATCTTGCCCTGTTGGGTATTAGATCTCCATCCAATTACCCAAGCCTCTTGGATTAGTGGGTCTCTACCCAATAATCTCTTATTTGTAATTATTGGATCTCATCTTAGGATCCAATAATTCAAGGGCTTAATGGATATCCAATAAGTTAAGGGGTCTAGTGGATATCTCATATCCGAACCTCTACTCGTCGCAACACCTACCACATGTGTGTGACTCTCTAGGCCCAATATCGAGCTAGTCGTGAGTCATACTTGTCAGAACTTCTTCTGACTTAATGAATTATTATCTCTATAATAATTCACCCAACTCATCAACTGCGGACATACTAGGCCACTACGCCGTAGCCCCGAGACGATGCATGGAAATCTAATTCTTTAGACCTATCTATCCTCAGTTACCATGTATCTATAGTCCCTCATCCATCTAATATCCCAGAGACCCTATACCAGGCATGGTGCTATCAGGCCCATACGGTTTCTCCTCGAGTTTTGCTCTTGTTGGATTCTCCCGAAGAACTCTTTCTCTCTCAATCCGAATAACCTTGGCCAAGGATTTGTTCGAGTAAGAATACATGGGATATTCCTCTCATGATACCGAGAGCAGATGATCTTCTATTGACACTCAATAACCCTCGTAAGGTTGGCTACCACTCTCAATAACTGGCTGTATAAGATCTGAAACTTTCCAAACCTATAAGTCTGATATCAAAGAGTGGAGTACTCATATAGGACATCCTTGGTGTCTCAAGTCCAAGGACCAGATACACTACTGGGGCTACGGAATCGCTGTCTGACGTGAAGTATCAATAACTATTCAGCATTCCGTAGGTGGATCAATCATTGAACTCATTCCCCAATGAGCACCTGCACTGTACCCTTAGTGTCTCCACACGAGTAGCTATGAGACCAGCCACCTCCATCATATGGGTGGGTATACAGCACACCAGTCTATTTGGTTATCTCAATGTCCTTCTCGAGTAACCTATGACCAGGATAATTTAGGCTCTATGTTTAAAGGTGAATCAGTCTCATTATCGTGATCTCATTATGATTTGATTCCCATTGCATAGATCCAAGGATATCACAATATATGCAACATGTAAGATAAAGCGATAGAACACCTAATAATACGCAAAGAGAAAAAGTGCATATCAAGTCATAAGTGTCATCACTCATGTGATTGGCTTGCAGTGCACATATGACTAGTAGTCGGCCCTACGACCTGCAAGCCGTCGACCGCTTGCGTACAGATGGCAATCGAGGGCAGCAATAGTTGTTGATCTTTCTTGCTTTTCTATCAACGATTTTGGCATCAAAAGTGCATCCAAAACACAACACTCGTAGTTAAAATTTAATCTTCGCACAAACAACCTGACTCTAATACCACTGTTGAAAAATCTAGGGGCAACATCACATGCACAGCGAAAGAACAAAAAACAAAAATCTTAGGTTTCTATGGAAAGGTTTCGTCTTCGTGCGAAGATCAGTGTGTAAAAAATCCACGAAATCAAAAATTGCGTATATGAAAAGATAGTACCTAGGAAGATCGTATATCCCTGAGATTCCTACAGATCCATGGGAGAGGATGAAGGAGGTCAAGCATCCTCCCCTCTAGTGGTGATCCACACGGTAGGGGTTGCGAAGATACTCCTCTTTGAGCAAAGGAGAATAGGTGGTGGCTACCAAGAAAACCCCAACCTATGAGTCTTTGGTTTCCTCCTATTTATAGAGGTCCCTTGTTAACCATAATGAATCATGCCCTATTATTGGGTACTGGATCTTCATCCAATTACCCAAGTCTCTTAGATTAATGGGTCTCTACCCAATAATCTCTTATTAGCTCTTATTGGATCTCATCTATAGGATCCAATAATTCAGGGGCTTATTGGATATCCAATAAGATAGGGGCTCTGACGGATATCTCATATCCAAACCTCTACTTATCGCAACACCTACCATATGTGTGTAACACTCTAGGCCCAATATCGAGCTGTCCATGAGTCATACCTGTCAGAACTCCTTTTGACTCAATGAATTATTATCTCTATAATAATTCGCTCGACTCTTCGACTATGGATGTACTATGCTACTATGCCATAATCCCTAGACAATACAGGGGAATCCAATTATTTGGACTCATCTGTCCTCAGTTACCATATACGTATAGCTCCTTATCCATCTAATATCCCAGAAACTGTATATCGGGCATGGTGTTGTTATGCTCATACGGTTTCCAATCGAGTCTTGCTCTAATCGAATTCTCCTGAAAAAACTCTTTCTCTCAATTCGAATGACCCTAGCTAGGGATTTGTCTAAGCAAAAATACATGTAATATCCCTCTCATGATACTAAGAGTAGAAGATCCTCCATTGATACTCAATTGCCTTCATAAGGTTGGCTATCATTCCCAAGAACCAGTTGTACTAGATTTGGAACTTCCAAACCTATAAGTCTGACGTCAAAGAATGAAGTACGCATATAAGATATCTTTGGTATCTCAAGTCTAAGGACTAGATATACTACTGAGATTATGGAATCGTTGTTTAACATTAGGTATCAATAATCATCTAGCATTCCGTGAGCGGATCAATCAGTGAACTCATTCTCTAATGAGCATGTGCACTGTATCCTTAGTGTCCCCACACGAGTAGTTATGAGACCAGTCACCTCCATCATATGGACGAGTATACAGTACACCAGTCTATCTATTTATCTCGATGTCCCTCTCGAGTAACCTAAGATCGGGATTATTTAGGGTTTGTGTTTAAAGGTGAATCAGCCTCATTATCGTGATCTCATCATGATCCAATTCTCATTACATAGATCCAAAGACATCACAATATACATCTAGATAATATGAGAAAATGCTTGTAATCGTAAGCAAAGAGATTGATGCAACGTGTTACAAGTAGCATCACTCACGTGATTGACTTGTAGGGCACCTATAACTAACACACACTTGATATAAGCCATCGTTTGTAATAAAAAGACTACTTTTAGTGTATCACTAATGAAGCACAATGTATTTTGATCAAGTTTATGTTAAGACATGAGAAAAAAAAGACTTAAACTAAGTCTTCCATAAAAGTTGTTTACTTAATGATTAGATGTATAGAATGATAGATATTGTAATGAAAATTTTATAATTTATAGAACGATAGATATTGATGGTATTTTTGCCTCTTATTATAGATAATCTTTTTATTAACTATGATAGTGATTTTAATGAGAGTGAGAATGAAGAGAATATAATAGAAAAATGATATATGGATGATACAGGTAATAAATGGGACGTGACGCAATCCCATACCGCTGGCATCTGGATGACATCTCCCGTCCCCCCTCGTAGCCGATTGTAGCCAGGGTTGACCGGTAGATGTGACACCACCTGTCCCTCGCAGGCCGCACGGCTGTCGAGACACATCACCATCCCGCAAGGGTCAGGACCTCGGCACACTGTCAGACGCAATCAGAGGCGCAGCGTCACAACTACAGCAGGGGGGAGTAGTCTGGCCCATATAAACCCAGCGAGACGAACGTAAAAGGGGGAGCTGGGGAGGGGAAGAGAAAAAGGGGAGATTCTTGGAAGGTAATCTGGTCTAACTTGATCGTCGGAGGGGTCGGGCGGAGCTCCTCCCGACCCGACCTTTTTTGTAGGAACGAAGACGGGGATCGAGTGTGGCCTAGAGTCCCCTTGTTAGGACTCTAGCTATGAGAGTCCTAATTTAGTTTCATTGATAAGGGCATTCATGTAAATCCTATCTAGCCGCCCCTTATTAAAGAGGTGAAGAGACCGGCTAGGTTAGGGTTAGGTTACTTCTTAGGAAAGGAGTCCTATTAGTAGTAGGAATCCTATTAGGAAAAGAGTCCTATTAGAAGTAGGAGTCCTATTAGGAAAAGAGTCCTATTAGAAGTAGGAGTCCTATTAGGAAAAGAGTTCTATTAAAAGTAGGAGTCCTATTAGGAAAAGAGTCCTATTAGAAGTAGAAGTCCTATTAGGAAAAGAGTCCTATTAGAAGTAGAAGTCCTCTTAGGTAAAAAGTCCTATTAGAATTAGGAATCCTACTAGAGAATGAGTCCTAATTAGAAGTTCATTAGAAGTAGGAGTCTTGAGTAAGAGTCCTATTAGGAGTTGGGGCTTAGAAGCCCTATAAATAGCCATGTATTCATCCTCTTTAATCAATGAATAGATCAATATTTTTGCAGCCTTTGTGCAGCAACTTGGAGGAAGGAACCCCTATAGAGTTCCAAGGAGGCCGATCCCCTATAGAGATCAACCCCAAGCTTAGAATCCGCGGAGGGTTCTATCACTTGGTATCGTGAGCAGCGTTCTTGGCATCTCGCTGCCCTTCCACAGCCATCCACCAGCCCTCCACAACCGCCAAAGCAATTCCCACAATTGCTTAGAAGATCATCGCTGAATTCGCCGCCATCTCCACCACCGTAGATCATCCTTGATCTTCCCGTGAATTGCAACAGAGTTCTGGTTATCTACCCTACTGCTGCTGCAATGTAGTTATCCTTATTCAAAAACTCCAAAAAAAATTCGTTCCTATAATTGCTGCATAAAACTTTCATCGTAAAGTTTTCATCTCTACAACGAAAGTCGCACTGCAGAATTTCAGCCGCATAGCACGCTTTTTAGATCTTGCCACTGCGCTTTTTCTATCCAAATCTCTATGAAATTTTTACGATGGCTTTGACACTTCCTAATAGTGGTTTTCCTTTGGTTTTGTCAAAAAATTCTCAATAAAAACCACTTATCTTTTACGTCCAATCTGCTGCACTTTAGACGTAAAAATCTGCTATAATACCTCTTCGTGATTCTCAATTTTGCCAAACCTCTTGTTGTCATTTCTTCCTACGAAATTTTTTATAGTATTACCTCTTCCTTATCAGTAGATCCCCTTTGAGTTTTACTTGAATCTCTTTTGAAAATTTCTGGAAAAATTACATCTTTACTGTTGGAATTTTTTCGGTGAAAATCTGGTATTGCACCTTGTCCTTTTTTCTTCTCTCAGAACCTACCAAACCCTAGCCACCTTGCTGCCACAAACCAAGACGTCTTTAGGGCATCCCGCTAGCCTCAAGATGCAGCCATCATAACCTAGTTTTATAACCCTAACAGCATAAAAACCACAGCCCAAAACAGAAACCATTACACTGAACCCTTCAATCACCGATCCATTGTCCGAACCTTCCACCACCCCATGCCATTAACCCGTCAACAGAAAGAGACAAGGGCATCTCTGATCTACAGACATATGCTATGGCTTCCCAAGATCCAATTGATGCCAAATTTGAAGCATGGGAATCTCGGATTGAATCACGGCTTGAATCGCGCTTGGAAGACAAATTATGCGGCTTTGTTTGCAGAATTCAGAATTGGACAACCATCGAGTCCAACCAAACTACAGCAAGGAGAGAATTTAGAAAGGACCCCAGAGAAGGAGGGACAGCCTCGGACATGCTACAGCCACGCATGAGGGTGGACTTCCCACGATGGGAAGAAGGAGACCCAGGGGTGGATTTCGCACAAGCAGAACGTTACTTTCGCTACTACCGAACGCTTGATAATGCTATGGTGGAGATTGCTTTCATCCACCTTGAAGGAGATTCTATTCAATGGTACAATTGGCTGGAATATAATCATGGGGCTCCGACATGGAATCAATTTAAGAATGCACCGCTGAACCTGTTTTGACCTACTGAGTATGAAAATATCGACGCCAACTCGCAAAGATTCGACAAACCTCTACGATTCAAGAGTACCAAACCAGGTTTGAGAAGCTATCTTACCTTGCTCGTGATTGACTGACCGTCAATTGTTAGGAACATTTATCGAAGGACTCAAGCCGAGATAAAAGGGGAAGTTAAGGCGACGACCCTGCATCGTGATGGCTGCGATTTCTTTTGCCCGAATACAAGAAGAACGACTTAACCAAGATGCTCGAGGATGAGAACCACTCCTGGAACCTCAACATATAAACCTCCTTCTGCTCTCAACCATCCTTCGCTACCCACAAAATTGACAAGAGAAGAACTACGTGACCAATCAGAAAGGGTCTTTGTTGGCATTGCGACGAGCCATGGAACCGCGATCATCGCTGCAAAAGGGGCCACCTCCTATTGATTGAACCTCTTGAAGACATAGAGGAGGAGGTCCAGAAGCATGAGGAAGAGGTCACGGATGAAGAACAGCAGCCAATTGATATTACGATGCATGCCCTTGCGGTTATGCATTACCCCGCAAACAATGAAAGTGGGAGGATTTTCAAGCAACAACCAATCACCGTTTTATTGACACCGGGAGCACTAATAATTTTATGAACAGCAAGGTTGCTGTCCGGATGGCCTTACCTATTGAGAATTGCAGCAGGTTCGATGTTAAAGTCGCAGATGGATGAATTTTGAAGTGTGATCGTAAGTACCCACTGGTGAAACTGCTGTCGCAGGACCAAGAGATAATTGTAGATTTTTTCCTCCTCTCTCGATGATTATAAGGCCGTGCTTGGCATCGAATGGTTGATGACATTAGGTGATGTTTCCTGAAATTTTTGAAACTAATTATGAAATTTTACAAGAAGGGGAAACAGTGATATCTGACGGGAAACGTGGGGGCGACATGTGAACGACAATTTGCACACAACGAATGGAGAAAGTTTTGCACAAAGCATGCAGCGGCTTTTGGTACAACTTGAGCAGCAACCTAAGGGAGAGCCAACCAAATTTGAAGACCCAAACCTACTTCCCTTGCTTGCTGAATTTTCAGATATATTTGACTAACCACGCAACCTACCTCCTAACCACGACACGATCATCATATACCGATTCTTCCAGGAAACCTCTAGCAAATACTCGACCATATTGGTATCCACATCTCCAAAAAGATGAAATAGAAAGGATTGTAAAGAGATGCTTGAAACAGGAGTTATTCGCCAAGTTGCAGCCCCTACTCTTCACCGTGCTCTCGCACGAAAGAAAGACGGAACATGGCGAATGTGCGCTGATTACCAAGCTCTCAACGACATAACCGCCAAGGACAAGTATCATATTCCAGTAGTAGATGAATTGCTTGATGAATTAAAGGAGCACGAGTCTTCACAAAGTTGGACCTTCGATCCGGTATCATCAAATACGAAAAGCGAAGAAGACATACCTAAAACTCGCCTTTTGAACGCACAACGCAGCCTTTTATGAATTTCTGCTTTTTCAACAAAAGATAGAATATCTTGGGCATATCATATCAGAGGAATGGGTGACAAAGTGGACCCCTCCAAAATTGAAGCAATGCAGAATCGCCAACCCCGAGGAACATAAAATCACTACGCGCTTTCTTGGTTTAACAGTTACTATCGTAAGTTCGTGAAAGACTATGGAAAGATCAATGCACCCTTACTTCCTTGCTGAAAAAGATGCTTTCCAGTGGTCGGACAAAGCCACCACCGCTTCGATTTAACTTAAAGTCGCAATGATAACAACACCAATACTAGCATTACCCGACTTCGATGATACTTTTATTATTGAAGCCGATGCCTCCGAGCAGAATTGGTGTTGTACTAATGCAAGATGGCCGACCCTCGCTTATACTAGTAAGGTGTTATCTCCTTCCCACCTCAAGATGACTATTTACGACAAGGAGATGCTCGCGATTGTGCATGCGATGTCCAAATGGAGACCGTGCATTTAATTGGGCGACGCTTTCACATCAAGACCGACCATAAAAGCCTAAAATATTTCTTGGAGCGCATCGGAGCAAGAGTAGCATACAGATTGACTTACCCGCCACCTCCCGAATCCATCCATCTTCCATGTATCATGTTTGAAGCTCAAGTTGGGACAACACGAGAGACACCCCAAAGCCATCTACCAAATATAACTACCCAAGGAGAGCTCTGCACTCCAACCAAGTGCCATTATTAATCGGACGATGACCTGCCATCAAGTGTTAATACGGTGGGCAAACCTACCAAAGAAAAGATGCCACTTGGGAGAACTACGACGACTTGAAGATCAAATTCCCTGAATTCATGGGAACGCCACCTCAAGGACAAGGCCGATTTGAAGAGGGATGGTCTGTTAGGACTCTAGCTATGAGAGTCCTAATTTAGTTTCATTGATAAGGGCATTCATGTAAATCCTATCTAGCCGCCCCTTATTAAAGAGGTGAAGAGGCCGGCTAGGTTAGGGTTAGGTTACTTCTTAGGAAAGGAGTCCTATTAGTAGTAGGAATCCTATTAGAAAAAGAGTCCTATTAGAAGTAGGAGTCCTATTAGGAAAAGAGTCCTATTAGAAGTAGGAGTCCTATTAGGAAAAGAGTCCTATTAAAAGTAGGAGTCCTATTAGGAAAAGAGTCCTATTAGAAGTAGAAGTCCTATTAGGAAAAGAGTCCTATTAGAAGTAGAAGTCCTCTTAGGTAAAAAGTCCTATTAGAATTAGGAATCCTACTAGAGAATGAGTCCTAATTAGAAGTTCATTAGAAGTAGGAGTCTTGAGTAAGAGTCCTATTAGGAGTTGGGGCTTAGAAGCCCTATAAATAGCCATGTATTCATCCTCTTTAATCAATGAATAGATCAATATTTTTGCAGCCTTTGTGCAGCAACTTGGAGGAAGGAACCCCTATAGAGTTCCAAGGAGGCCGATCCCCTATAGAGATCAACCCCAAGCTTAGAATCCGCGGAGGGTTCTATCACCCCTCCTTGACCGACGGACAATGCCCCCTGACGCCTCGATACCTTCCCCCTCACCCGCTCGACTTGAAGCTCGGACCGAAGGATCCCCGCACATCCGGACCCGAACCAGGCCGCTTTGGCCCCGAGGCCACGGCGTAAAGTTGAATACCCTATCAGTTTTGGCGCTAGAAGGAGGGCCCGAATGTCAAGGGATCACCAGACCAATCAAGACGAACCCACGAGCGAGGGGTTTTGCCCGGTGGGGGTCCCCCCTGAACATTCCCTCTCTGGCGAACCAAGGGCGGATGACCCTGCCATGACCTCGGAGCACTATTGGCGGTTGTTCAACGACCCGGGTTTGCTCCCGCCCGACGGCGTCCCGGTCGCTCCGCCTCCTGTGACCGCCGAAGCCTTCCAAGACCTAACCCACCAGGTCCGAGCCGTTGTAGAGATGGTACAGACAATTGTCCCGCTCCTTTCTCGACCAGCGAACCTGCCGGCGGTCCAGCTGCGCCAGCAACCGAAGCCCCCCACCCAGGCTTACATGACACCCTCGGCCTTCTGCCTCGCCGTCGACCCGACCGGCTCCAGGCAGAGAACGAGCCACGGGAATCCCGGACGGCCGACTTGAGCCTGAGGTAGTGTCCTCGGATTCGGCTGACTCTTTCCGAGCCCAGCTCCGCTTCCTCAGTCAGCGTCAAGAGAGGAGCAGAAGGAGGACCCCTACCGAGGGTCCCTGTTCGTAACGAAAATATAGGAGTAACCGGTGCCCCCGAACTTTCGACTTCCCTCTATTAATGCTTATGACGGCGCCACCGATCCGACGGACCACGTCGTCGCCTTTCGAGCCCAGATGGCATTGTATAGAACCGCTAACGCCCTGATGTGCCGGGCGTTTCTCACAACTTTAAGGGGGCCAGCCCGCACCTGGTATAGCGCTCTGAAAGGCAGGACGATCGCCTCTTTCGATCAACTAGCTAGGGAGTTTGAGCTCCACTTCCTGGCGTGCACTCGACCGAAGCCTTCTGTCGCCCTTCTCCTCGGACTAAGTCAGAAGGAGGGTGAATCTCTCGCCCACTTTGTGAATCGTTTCACTGCTAAAATTCGGGCCCTGCCGGACGCTCACCCTTCCTTGCTAATGTAGGCATTCATGGTGGGATTGTGCCCCTCTAGATTTTTCTGGTCTCTCGTTGAGCGCCCCCCTAGTGTGGTGTCGGAAATGCTTCAGCGGGCCAACCAGTACATCTCAACGGAAGCCTGGATGTCCGGGAGGCAGGAGGAGCCCAAGAGGGGCCGATCGGAGCCGCCCCGAGGGCACCAACCCACACAACCAAGGCGCAAGATGGACTGGCCTGACCTGCCTGTCTCGACCCCTCCGCTTCCCGCTTTGGGTATGTCCCGAACACAGGTGTTTCTCCAAATAAAGGAAAAGGGGATGCTCAGACCCCCTACGCCAGTGACGAGTCCGCGGCAGCTGGCGGACCAGACTCGGTACTGCCGCTTCCATCGACAGCACGGACACAATACTAAGGAATGTCGCGAGTTGAAGTGACAGATCGAGGAGCTGATTCGTAAGGGACACCTGAACTGGTATCTCCGGTAGAATGAGGAGTCTTCCCCTCATCCTGAGGGGCCCGTCGAGCAACACGTGGATGTGATCACCGGCGGCCCAGCGTCCGGGGGAAATAGCATGTCCGGACGAAAGGCGTATGCCGGCTCCGCCATGGTCGAGGAGCACAGACGTGTCCCCGAGCCAGAAATCATGTTCCCAGCCGAGCGGCCCGAGCAACCCAAGCATGACGACGCATTGGTGGTATCCGCTAGGATAGCCAACGCACAAGTAAAAAGGATCATGATCGACACGGGAAGCTCAGCCGACATACTTTAGTTGCATGCCTTCTAGAAGCTCGGGTTGTCTAGGGACGCCATGGAACTGATGCACTCGGCGCTCACTAGGTTTACCGGAGATTCGATTTCGCCGCTAGGGGCAGTCACTCTGCCCTTGACCCTCGGGGATGCGTCGAAGACGAAGGCGGTGATGGCGACCTTCCTGG
The DNA here is from genome assembly GCA_024322285.1 of Musa beccarii. Classification (NCBI taxonomy): domain Eukaryota; kingdom Viridiplantae; phylum Streptophyta; class Magnoliopsida; order Zingiberales; family Musaceae; genus Musa; species Musa beccarii. The sequence goes on from CM044396.1 coordinate 64,227,385, forward strand.
TAGTCGACCTACCTACTGCCTACAATGCAATTCTAGGGTGACCCACCCTTAATAAATTCAGGGCGGTCGTCTCAACTTACCATCGAACCGTAAAGTTCCCGACCCGCGCCGGGGTCGACGAAGTCCGAGGAAGCCCCCGCGATTCCAGACAGTGTTATCTGACGGCGGTCTCCCTGCACAAGAGGGGAAGGCTCGATCATCCGCTAATAGACCCCCGGGAGGCAAAGAAGCCAACCCAACACCCTGAGCCGACAAAGCCCACCATGGATGTGCCTTTGTAGGAGGGTCGTCCCGATCGGATGACTAAAGTCGGTTCGGAGCTCCCAAAGCAGGAGCGGACTCAGCTCATCAACCCTCTCCAGGAGAATGTCGATGTCTTCGCCTGGTTGCCAACTGATATGCCAGGCATCGACCCTAAGGTATCCCAACACCACTTGTGCGTTTCCCCTAGTGCACGTCCGGTAAAGCAGAAGCCTCGGCGGCTCGCTCCTGAGCAGCAGCTAGCTATCCGAGAGGAGGTGGAGTGACTTCTGGCGATGGACTTCATTAAGGAGGTCAAATACCCATTATGGTTATCAAATGTAGTCCTCGTTAAGAAATCCAATGGGAGCTGGAGGATGTGCGTTGACTACACCGATCTCAACCGTGCATGTCCAAAGGATTGCTACCCCCTTCCGAGGATCGACCAGTTGGTCGACGCAACCGCCGGACACACTCGTTTTTCGTTTATGGATGCCTTCTCCGGCTACAACCAGATCTGGATGGCGCCCGAGGACCAGGAACACACAGCTTTCCTCACCAATCAGGGGATCTATTTCTACAAGGTTATGCCGTTCGGACTAAAAAACGCTGGGGCCACCTATCCGAGGACCGTGAAAAAGATGTTCGCCCCTTAGATAGGGAGAAACATAGAAATTTATGTTGACGATATGAACGTGAAGAGCCGCACGGGCCCGACCCATCTGACGGATCTGGCCAAGACATTTGCCACACTGAGGAAGTATGACATGCGCCTCAACCCCGCCAAGTGCGCCTTTGGTGTCAGCTCAGGCAAATTCCTCGGATTCATCATGCATGAAAGGGGAATCGATGCGAATCCCGAGAAGGTCCAAGCCATCATTGACATGCAAGCACCCCGGACGATCAAGAGCCTCTAGTGCCTCAATGGGAGGCTCGTTGCCCTGTCTCGGTTCCTGTCCTGGTCGGGCGACCGATGCCTCCCCTTCTTCCGGGCCTTGAAGAATCCGAAGAACTTTGAATGGACGGTGGAATGCGAAGAAGCCTTCACGCGTCTGAAACGACATCTGGCTGCCCTTCCTCGCCTTGCCTCGGTCTCCCCCCGAGAGAATCTCAGTATTTACCTAGCCGCCTCCCAGCACGCGGTGAGCTCCGTACTAATCAAGGAGGACTCCGGAGAACAACTGCCTGTCTATTATCTCAGTCACATCTTGAAAGGGCCTGAGGAACAATATCCGCCCATTGAGAAGCTGGCGCTAGCACTCGTGTTGGTAGCTCGGAAGCTATGTCCATATTTTCAGACCCACCCGATTGAGGTAATCATTGACCAACCCCATCGATAAGTTTTATCGCAGTTCGACGTGGCAGGCCGCCTTCTCAAATGGTCGGTGGAGCTAGCAGAGTTCGACTTACAGTACAAGCCGAGGACCGCCATCAAAGCACAGGCTGTGGCTGACTTCATATCGGAGTTGACCTGCCCCAAGGACGGGGGTCCCAAACAGGCCGAAGTAGAATGGGTTTTGCTAGTGGATGGGTCATCCAGCTCGAAGGGCGCGGGAGCCGGTCTGGTCCTGCAAGCCCCCGACGGACGCACGTTCGATCGCTCCCTCCGCTTCGGCTTTGCGGCCACCAACAACGAGGCAGAGTATGAAGCGCTCCTGGCGGATCTCAGATTCGCCGTCGAGATGCAGGTAGACGCAGTACGCGTCCTCACCGACTCGTAGCTCGTCGCCGAGCAACTTGGTGGAGGGTACGAAGCCCGAGACCCGACCATGTCAAAATACTTGGCGGAGGTAAGGGCCCTCACCGCCAACTTTGTTTGTTTTACGTTATCCAGAGTGCCTAGAAGTTAGAACGAGTGGGCAGACATACTCGCGAGGTTGGCTTCAAGATTGACCCCCGAAGAGAGCGCTGAGGTTGAGGAGCTTCCCTTCCGCGCTATCGCCTCCGTCGCGGTGGTCAAGCCCGGCGTCCCGACAACGTGGGTTCAAGAAATGCTATAGTATAAGTGGGATGGCACGCTTCTTGCTGACGAGGTCGCAGCCCGACGTCTGCATTGTACCCAGGCCTGGTACTGTGAGATTGGTAGCCGACTATACAGGAGGTCGTTCTTGCGCCCTCTTCTGCGCTGCTTAGGCCCCGATGAGGCTAAATCAGTTCTAGCCGAGATTCATGAGGGGATTTGTGGTGAGCACATCGACGATCGTACCTTAGCGTTAAAGGTACTCCGTCAGGGCAATTACTAGCCCACCCTATACCAGGACGCGAGGGCCTACGCGAGACGGTGCAAGGCGTGTCAGCGACACGCGTGAGCTCCTCAACGCCCGGCTGTCCCGCTCACCCCCATGGATTGCGCTTGGCCCTTCGTGCAATGGGGGATGGATTTCCTCGGGCCTTTTCCCCTGGCTTCGGGGCAACGGAGATACATCATTGTCGCGCGTGGACTACTTCACCAAGTGGGTTGAAGCTGAGCCGCTGGCAGTGTTCACGAAACCACAAGTGGAGCGATTCGTGTGGAGAAACATTGTTACCCGGTTCGGATTGCCTAGGGTCATTGTCACTGATAACAGAACTCAGTTCGCCAGCGCCCAATTCAGGGAGTTCTGCGCCACCCACCGAATACAGCTAAGGTTCAGCTCGGTAGCTTATCCCCAAACTAACGGCCTGGCAGAGGTAACCAATCGGTCAATCTTGGACGGACTTAGGAAGAGGAGCCTTGCGGCCCGATCCAGTTGGGTCGACGAGCTACCGAGCATCCTATGGTCCCTACGGACAATGCCCAAAACGGTGAGCAGAGAGTCTCCGTACAGTCTGGCGTTCGGCACCGAGGCCATCCTACCAACCGAGGTGGTCGTCCTCACTCCCTGGGTAGAAGCCTTTGAGCAAGCGGCGTCGGCCGACGGGCTCCGAGCTGGATTGGACCTGCTCAAGGAGCACAAAGCCGATGCACACTTGAAAGCCCTCTCTTATAAAAGGGCCATCGCTAGGATTTACAATAAAAAAGTGCACCCTCGACCAATCGGATTAGGCGACTTGGTCCTGCGAAAATCCGAAGTGAGCGACCCAACCCGAACGCGTGGTAAGCTCGCTCCCAAGTGGGAAGGACCTTACCGTGTTGTCGAGATCGTCCGAGCGGGTGCGTTCTGGCTCGCGACGATGTCAGGTCACTTATTGCTGAGGTCGTGGAACGTTCAGAATGTTAGAAAATATTGCGTGTAAGTGTCACGATGAAGGCGAAATAAGCGAGGATTAGAAAAAACTTTATTTATTTTAGTAGAAATGCGATTACAAGACCCGACCGACTTACAGACCCCTTAGAAAGGACGACACAAATATTTTAAGTCTTCGAGGCCTCCAAGCTGTCGTTGAAAGGGACCTCCTCGGGTATGTTCACCTCCAGGTCCTCAGGGTAGGAGGTAAAGGGGTCCTCCTCCACCTCGAGGCCCGGATGGCGCGCTCAGAAACGGGTCAGGGCGATCCGGTACCCATATTCATAGGATACCTGCCCCGTCCGAGTCAGCCCAAGTTCGAACCCCTCAGACTTCTTGTAACTCTATAGGGGTTCCTTCCTCCAAGTTGCTGCTCAAAGGCTACTAAAAGATTGATCTCTTCATTAATTAAAAGAGGATGAATACATAGCTATTTATAGGGCTTCTAAGCCCCAACTCCTAATAGAACTCTTACTCAAGACTCCTACTTCTAACCAACTTCTAATTATGACTCCTTCTCTAGTAGGATTCCTAATTCTAATAGGACTTTTTCCCTAATAGGACTTCTACTTCTAATAGAACTCTTTTCTTAATAGGACTCCTACTTCTAATAGAACTCTTTTTCTAATATGACTCCTACTTCTAATAGGACTATTTCTTTAATAGGACTCCTTTTCTAAGAAGTAACCTAACCCTAACCTAGCCGGCCTCTTCACCTCTTTAATAGGGGTTGGCTAGATAGGATTTACATAAATGCCCTTATCAATGAAACTAAATTAGGACTCTCATAGCTAGAGTCCAATGACTCCACCCTCTTCAAATCAGCTTTGTCCTCGAGGCTGACGTTCCATGAATTCTGGGAATTTGATCTTCAAGTCGTCGTAGTTCTCCCAAGTGGCATCTTCTGCTGGTAGGTTTGCCCACTGTATTAACACTTCAGTAGCAGGTCGTCGTCATCGAGTCACGATCCATCGATCAATAATGGCACTTGGTTGGGTCTGGAGCTCTCCTTGGGTGGTTATATTTGGTATATGGCTTTAGGCTGTCTCGTGTTATCCCAACTTGAGCTTCAAACACGATACATGAAAGATTGGATGGATTCGGGAGCTAGCGGATAAGTCCAATCTGTATGCTACTGCTCCGATGCGCTCCAAAATCTGGTAGGGTCCATAGAACCGAGGTGAAAGCTTCATAGACACTCTGGTTTGGATTGATGTTTGCTTGTATGGCAGGAGCAGTAAGAAGACCCAATATCCTACTAAAAATTCTCTTTCGCCTTTGTGTTGATCATATTGTTGTTTCATCCTTGCTTGTGTTGCAGTGAGATTATCTTTTAGCAACTTCAGCATTTTATCTCTATCTTGTAGTTCCATGTCTACTTGTTCTACTTTAGAGATGCCCAACACATATTTTGGAATTACAGGGGGGGGTCGGCCATCTTACATTAGTACAGTACCGATTCTTGCTCCGGAGGCATCAACTTCAATAATAAAAGTCTTGTCGAAGTCGGGTAATGCTAGTACTAGCGTTGTTATCATTGCGACTTTAAGTTCGTCGAAGGCGGTGGTGGCTTTGTCCGATCACTGGAAAGCATCTTTTTTCAACAAGGAAGTAAGGGGTGCACTGATCTTTCCATAATCTTTCATGAACTTACGGTAGTAACCTGTTAAACCGAGAAAGCCGCGTAGTGATTTTATGTTCCTCGGGGTTGGCCAGTTCTGCATTGCTTCAATTTTGGAGGGATCCACTGCCACCCCTTCCTCTGATATGATATGCCCAAGATATTCCACCTTTTGTTAAAGAAAGCTACACTTCATTTTTTTGACAAAAAGAACATTTCTCGTAAAATTATCAAAACAAGCCGTAAGTGCTGAATATGACTTTCAAGAGAAGGGCTGTAAATAAGGATATCGTCAAAGAAAACTAGCACAAACTTTCAAAGATAACTCCAGAAAATATCATTCATAAGGATCTGGAAGGTGGAGGGAGCATTGGTGAGACCAAAGGGCATTACCAGAAATTCATAGTGACCATGGTTGTGCGCTCGAAAAGCGCGTTTTCGGTATGTCTTCTTCGCACACTCATATTTGATGATACCCGGATCGAAGGTCCAACTTTGTGAAGACTCGTGCTCCCTTTAATTCATCAAGAAATTCATCTACTACTGGAATAGGATACTTGTCCTTGACGGTTATGTCATTGAGAGCTCGGTAATCAACGCACATTCGCCATGTTCCGTCTTTCTTTCGTACGAGGAGCACTGGTGAAGAGTAGGGGCTGCAACTTGGCCGAATAACTCCTATTTCAAGCATTTCTTTTACAATCCTTTCTATTTCATCTTTTTGGAGATATGGATACCGATATGGTCGAGTATTTGCTAGAGGTTTCCCTAGAAGAATCGGTATACGATGATCGTGCCGGCGGTTATGAGGTAGGCTACGAGGTTCGTCAAATATATCTGAAAATTCAGCAAGCAAGGGAAGTAGGTTTGGATCTTCAAATTTGGTTGGCTCTCCCTTAGATTGCTGCTCAAGTTGTATCAAAAAGCCGCTGCATGCTTTGTGCAAAACTTTCTCCATTCGTTGTGTGCAAATTGTCATTACGTCGCCCCCACGTTTCCCGTACAGTATCACCTGTTTCCCCTTGCTGTAAAATTTCATAATTAATTTCAAAAAAATCTAGGAAACATTACCTAATGTCGTCAACCATTCGATGCCAAGCACGGCCTCATAATCATCGAGAGAGAGGAGGAAAAAATCTGCAATTATCTCTTGGTCTTGCAGCAACAGTTTCACCCGTGGGCACTTACGATCACACTTCAAAATTCATCCATCTGTGACTTTAACATCGAACCTGCTGCAATTCTCAATAGGTAAGGCCATCTGGATAGCAACCTTGCTGTTCATAAAATTATTAGTGCTCCCGGTGTCAATAAGAATGGTGATCGGTTGTTGCTTCAGAAATCCTCTCACTTTCATTGTTTGCGGGTTGCGTAACCGGCAAGGGCATGCATCATAATATCAATTGGCTACTGTTCTTCATCCGTGACCTCTTCCTCATGCTCCTGGACCTCCTCCATGTCTTCAAGAAGTTCAATCAATAGGAGGCGGCCCCTTTTGCAGCGATGATCACGGTTCCACGGCTCATCGCAATGCCAACAAAGACCCTTTGCTGATCGGTCACGTAGTTCTTCTCTTGTCAATTTTTTGGGCAGCGAAGGATGGCTGGGAGCAGAAGGGGGTTTATATGTTGAGGTTCTAGGAGTGGTTCTCATCCTCCAAGCATCTTGGTTGAGTCGTTCTTCTTGTATTCGGGCAAAAAAAATCGCAGCCATCACGGTACGGGGCTATCACGCCTTAACTTCCCCTTTTATCTCTGGCTTGAGTCCTTCGATAAATGTTCCTAACAATTCACGATCGGTCCAATCACAAGCAAGATAGGATAGCTTCTCAAACCTGGTTTGGTACTCTTGAATCATAGAGGTTTGTCGAATCTTTGCGAGTTGGCCATTAATATTTTCATACTCTGTAGGTCCGAAACGGTTCAGCAGTGCATTCTTAAATTGATTCCATGTCAGAGCCCCATAATTATATTCCAGCCAATTGTACCATTGAATAGCATCTCCTTCAAGGTGGATGACAGCAATCTCCACCATAGCATTATCCGACATTCGGTAGTAGCGAAAGTAACATTCTGCGCGTGAAATCCACCCCGCTGGGTCTCCTTCTTCCCATCGTGGGAAGTCTACCCTCATGCGTGGCTGAAGCATATCCGAGGGCTGTCCCTCCTTCTCTGGGGTCCTTTCTAAATTCTCTCCTTGCTGCAGTTTGGTTGGACTCAATGGTTATCCAATTTTGAATTCTGCAAACAAAGAGCGTAATTTGTCTTCCAAGCGCGATTCAAGTCGTGATTCAATCCGAGATTCTCATGCTTCAAATTTGGCATCAATTGGATCTTGAGAAGCCATAGCATATATCTATAGATCAGAGATGCCCTTGTCTTTTTTCTATTGATGGGTTAATGGCATGGGGTGGTGGAAGGTTCGGACAATAGATCGGTGATTGAAGGGTTCAGCTGTAATGGTTTACTGTTTTAGGCTATGGTTTTTGATGCTGTTAGGGTTATGAAACTAGGTTATGATGGCTGCATCTTGAGACTAGAGGGATGCCCTAAAGATGTCTTAGCTTGTGGCAGCAAGGTGGCTAGGGTTTGGTAGGTTATGGAGAAGAAAAAAGGACAAAGGTGCAATATCAGATTTTTCACCGAAAAAATTTCAGCAGTAAAGATGTAATTTTTTCTAAAAATTTTCAAAAGAGATTCAAGTAAAACTCAAAGGAGATCTACTGATAAGGAAGAGGTAATACTGTAAAAAATTTCGTAGGAAGAAACGATAGCAAGAGGTTTGGCAAAATTGAGAATCACGGAGAGGTATTATAGTAGATTTTTACATCTAAAGTGTAGCAGTTTGGACGTAAAAGATAAGTGGTTTATATTGAGAATTTTTTGACAAAACCAAAGGAAAAACTACTGTTAGAAAGTGTCAAAGCTGCCATAAAAATTTTATAGAGATTTGGATAGAAAAAATGCAGTAGCAAGATCAAAAAGGCAGTGCTTAGCTGAAATTCTGCAGTGCGACTTTCGTTGTAGAGATGAAAACTTTGCGATGAAAAGTTTATGCAGCAATATAGGAACGAATTTTTTGGATTTTTTGAATAAGGATAACTAAATTGCAGCAGTAGTAAGGTAGATAATCAGAACCTGTTGCAATTCACAAGAAGATCAAAGGATGATCTATGGTAGTGGAGATGACGGCGGAATTCAGCGATGATCTTCTAAGCAATTGTGGGAATTGCTTTACGCGGTTATGGAGGGCTGGTGGATGGCTGTGGAAGGGCAGCGAGACGCCAAGAACGTTGCTCTGATACCAAGTGTTAGAACCCTCCACGGATTCTAAGCTTGGGGTTGATCTCTATAGGGGATTAGCCTCCTTGGAACTCTATAGGGGTTCCTTCCTCTAAGTTACTGCTCAAAAGCTACTAAAAGATTAATCTCTTCATTGATTAAAAGAGGATGAATACATGGCTATTTATAGGGCTTCTAAGCCCCAACTCCTAATAGGACTCTTACTCAAGACTACTACTTCTAACCAACTTCTAATTAGGACTCCTTTTCTAGTAGGATTCCTAATTCTAATAGGACTTTTTCCCTAATATGACTTCTACTTCTAATATGACTCTTTTCCTAATAGGACTCTTTCTCTAATAGGACTCCTTTTCTAAGAAGCAACCTAACCCTAACCTAGCCGGCCTCTTCACCTCTTTAATAGGGGTCGGCTAGATAGGATTTACATGAATGCCCTTATCAATGAAACTAAATTAGCACTCTCATAGCTAGAGTCCTAACAGTTTCTCAGGGATGACCCGCTCACAGTGGAGTCGAGGTCGTGCAGCCACATTAAGGCCTCGAGAGCCCTTGCCGCCTCCCCGTCAGAGGATTGGTCGGGGGATGCCAGAAGCAGCCCCTCGTTAGTATTGCCGGAGAATGGAGAGGCAGAAGAAGGAGGAGAATAATAGGAGGTCATTCTCACTGACCTTGGAAAGGAATGGAGGAAGGGCCGATTCGAGGGAAGAAGAAGACGTTGGAGTCAAGGAAGGAAACTGGAAGGGAGGAACGGCAAGACCCGGGATGGAAGACTCACGCAGCAGGAAATGAGTAAAAAGCTAGGCACACGCTATTTAAAGAAAGAATCCCGCCAGGAGTAGTGCCCTTTCATCTCCCGAAAGTGGGCGACAGCCCCGCTTCCGCACATGCCTGCGAGCCACATCACGTCAGGAAGCCCAAAGGACGCCCCTTCATAAATGAGGGCCAGACGTAGCAACTCTGGAGCGGGCAAGCTGAACGACAGAATACAGGCGCCTCGACTTCGACGTTCGAACACAGGACCCGATGAACCAACCCTCGAGGCCGCGCACAAGCAAGGGAGTTCTCAATTGTTTGCACCAGGTAAGTTGGAATAGAGGGCAGCTATCTTGCTAAGTAGCCGCTCGGTCGCCGACCGCCCGAGTACTTCTCTGTGCAGCCCGCCTGCCTGAGCACGTACCTCGACCGCCGACTGCCCGAGTACTTCTCTGCGTAGCCCGCCTACCCGAGCATGTACCTCGGCCGTCGACCGCCCAAATACTTCTCTACGCAGCCCGCTTGCTCGAGCATATACCTCGACCGCCGACCGCCCGAGTACTTCTCTGCGCAGCCCTCCTGCCTGAGCACGTACCTCGGCCGTCGACCACCCGAGTACTTCTCTGCGCAGCCCGCCTGCCCGAGTATGTACCTCGGCCGCCGATCGCCCGAGTACTTCTCTGCGCAGCCCGCCTGCCCGAGCATGTACCTCGTGCCGACCGCCCGAGTACTTCTCCACGCAGCCCGCTTGCCCGAGCATGTACCTCGCCGCCGACCTCCCGAGTACTTCTCTACGCAGCCCACCCGCTGAGCATGTACTCTCGCCGTCGCCGAGTACTTCTCTGCGAGCCCGCTTTGCCTAACGCACGTGCCAGGCCGCCGACCGCCCGAGTACTTCTCTGAAAGCAGCTCGCCTACTGAGCACGTGCCTCGCCCGACCGCCCGAGTACTTCTCTGCGCAGCCCGCCTACCCGAGCATGTACCTCGCCGCCGACCGCCCGAGTACTTTCTGCGCGCAGCCCACCTACCGAGCATATACCTCGCCGCCGACCGCCGAGTACTTCTCCGCGCAGCCCGCCTGCCTGAGCATGTACCTTGGCCATCGACCTCCCGAGTACTTCTCAGCAGCCCGCGCCGAGCATGTACCTCGACCGCCGACGCCTCGAGTACTTCTCTGCGTAGTCGCGCCGCTAAGCACGTGCACTCGGTCGCCGATCGCCGAGTACTTTCTCACGCAGACCGCTGCCCGAGAATGTACCTCGCCGCCGACCGCCGAGTACTTCTCTGCGTAGCCCGCCGCTTAAGCACGCACCTCGCCATCGACCGCCGAGTACTTCTCTAGAGCCGCCCGCTTTCGAGCATGTACCTCGCCGCCGACGCCGAGTACTTCTCTGCAAGAACTACCGCCTGCTCGAGCATGTACCTCGATCGTCGCCTGACATTTTCTCTGCATAGCCCGCCGCCGAGCATGTACTCGCCGCAAACCGCCCGAGTACTTCTCTGACTGCCTGCTCGAGCACGTACTCTCCTGTCGACCGCCTCGAGTACTTCTTTGCGTGAGTCCCGATCGCTTCGAGCATGTACCTCGGTCGGACGCTCGAGTTCTTTTCTCTGCGCAGCCCGCCTACCTGAGCATGTACCTCGGCCGTCGACTGCCCGAGTACTTCTCTGCGCAGCCAGCCTGCCCGAGTATGTACCTCGGCCGTCGACCACCTGTGTACTTCTCTGTGCAACCCGCCTGCCCGAGCATGTACCTCGGCCGCCGACCGCCCAAGTACTTTCTACGCAGATCGTGCGCCGAGCATGTACCTGGCCGCCCGCCCGAGTACTTCTCTACGTAGCCCGCCTGCCTGAGCATGTACCTCGGCCGCCGACTACCTGAGTACTTCTCCGCGCAGCCCGCCTACCCGAACATGTACCTCGGCCGCAACCTCACAGCGCCCGTTTCACGACCTAACCCCCAGAGTTGAACACTCCAGTCCCGCCTTGTCCCGGATGATGAGCCGGTCGACGTCCGCTGCAAGCCCCTGGAAAGCATTCCCCATGCAGATCAGAAGCCCCCCTAGCAATCCCCACAGACTGAAGCCAGCCTCGAACTCTTAGACGAGCACCGAGGCAGGGCTTCCTTCGGGTGGGAGAATGATACGGGTAATAAATGGGACATGACGCAATCCCATACCGCTGGCATCCGGATGACATCTCCCATCCCCCCTCGCAGCCGACTGTAGCCAGGGTTGACCGGCAGATGTAACACCACCTGTCCCTCACAGGTCGCACGGCCGCCGAGACATGTCACCATCCCGCAGGGGTCAGGACCTCGGCATGCTGTCAGACGCAATCAGAGGTGCAGCGTCACAACTACAGCATGGGGGAGTAGTCTGGCCTATATAAACCCAGCGAGACGAACATAAAAGGGGGAGCTAGGGAGGGGAAGAGAAAAAGGAGATATTCTTGGAAGGTAATATGGTCTAACTTGATCGTCGGAGGGGTCGAGCGGAGCTCCTCCCGACCCGACCTTTTTTGCAGAAACAAAGGTCGAGTGCCCGGCATCGAGTGCGGCCCAGAGTCCCCTCCTCAACCGACGGACAACGCCCCCTGATGCCTTGATACCTTCCCCCTCGCCCGCTCGGCTTGAAACTCGGACCAAAGGATCCCCGCACATCCAGACCCGAACCAGACCGCTTTGGCCCCGAAGCCACGACGTAAAGTTGAATACCCTATCAATGGATATAATAGTATAATGGGAGGTTGAGTCTGACCAATAGCCTATGATTCATGAAGTTGACCTTACTTGAATTATATATACATTGGACCAGCATAGATAATTTATTGCTATGTTAAAGAAAAGGATAACGGTGATAGTGAAGATGCAATAGTTGATGTTAAAGTGGATGACAAAAATAAAAAATATAGTACCATATCCATTTTTTATGTTGAAGGTGACAAGAATAACAATGACTAGAATAACCATGACTTCTGACTTAGAATATGTTTTGCTGATGCTAAAGAGTTTTATACTATGACCAAGCAACATACTATTTCTATGGGTAAACAATTCAGATATATAAGAAATGATAAGGATAGGATTAAGGTGGTTTGACAAGCTGAATGTGACTATATGATATATGTATCAAAAATATAAGGATATACAACTTTACAAGTAAAAACTTTGAATGCATAATATTCATGTGAGAGATTATTTGACAATCCTCTGGCTATAGTTAAGTGATTGGTTAATAAATATTATGATAAGATTAAAATAAATCTCACTTGATTAGCTAAGTCTTTCAAGACAACAATCCAACAAGAATATGTTTTGAATGTCCTATCATAAGTACCGAAAGAGAGGAATATGGTTTATTATGAAATTACTATAAGGAGATATACAACAAAAACAACAAAAATTCGGAGAGCACGTGTCATTAAATATAGAGATGATAAAAAATAATATATTTTACAGAATTTACATCTACTTTGCTGTACTAAAGAAAGGGTTCCTATAGTGTAGGCATATTACAAGCCTTAATGGATGTCATTTCAGTTCTACATCGAAAGATGTATTATTCATCATTATTGGGATAGACCTAAATAATTAAATATATCCATTTGCATATGTAATTGTTGAGAAGGAGAACAATAATGCATGGAATTGGTTCATCACATTACTGGTCAGGGATTTAAATATCTTACTTTATAGTTATTCACTTACCTCCTGGCGCTAAGCATAGATTCTGTTTAAAACATTTGTATAATAATTTTAGGAAGAAACATAAGGGATTGGTACTAAAGAAATTATTTTGGAGAGCTATCAAAGAGCTATGAGAACTACAAGAGTGCATAACTTTAAACAAGTAATGAATGAACTTCAGAAGATTGACAAGGATGCATTCATTTGGTTAATAAGTAGACCACCTGAAAATTGGGAAAAATCACACTTCGGAATAATAGCGAAGCATGATATTCAACTGAGTAACTTTAGTGAAAGCTTCAATTCAATTATATTAAAAGCTCATCAAAAGCCAATCATCTTGATGCTTGAGATGATTCGAGTCAAATTAATAAAGAGGATCTATATACATTGAGATTCATTAATCAAGCTTAATAGGTTATTTTATTCCAACATCAGGTAGATTTAATTAATTAGATACCTACTTGGAACGTTGGTGATAAGTTTGATATTACTAAGATGAGGGGAGATAAAATAAAAAATTAATATTACTTGCCATACTTATAGATATAGGGAATGAGACTTAACCGATATCTCTTATTATAGTATTATATCATGTTTAAATTATTTATAAAAGGATGTGAAGATGAAATTGGATAGATATTATTAGTGAGCCACTATTTTAGATGTCTATAGTCATAGCAAGGAGATGTGGTCAGTTGGCAATCACAAAGCACTTGAGTCTGTTGATCTTCCTAAGAGAAAACTTAGGAAATAACAAAAATTAAGAATGAGAGGTCCTCTTGAGCCACCTAAGCTAAAAAAAAAAGTAGGATACCACTGTCACTTGCGGTCTTTGCCATCAGCCTGATTATAACAAAAAAAAAAAAAAGGATATAGAAAAAGGTAAGCATCTTCAATAATAACACAGCTTGAATAGCCTGCAGTTGAAGGCACGGCTAGTTATTATCGATCCACTCCAATAGATGAGTGAGTGCTCTCGTCTGTAGTACAGGTGGCCTCCAGTGGACACTAATGCCAACACCAAATAATGAACATCCTTCAATACAATATATATATATAGATAATTATATGTTTATTCCTGATTCAATTGCTATTATCATCTAATTTCTTATTCGTTTCTTTTACTATAGGCTAGAAGAAAGGAGTGATCTTTTGGACAGCTTTTAGTTATTTTGGATAAGTTTTGATTATTTTAGATAATTTTGATGATTTTGGACAGCTTTTGATCGTGCTGGACAAGTTGGGTGATTTTGGACGGTGAATTTGAGTATGGATGTGTGTCATATCGATTTTACAGTTATAGTATTTAATCTTCATGTTGTTATTAAAGTTTACATGTGGTTTTGTTGCGTAACACTGATAGCGGAGTGCCTCTATCAATACGAAGAACTGTGCAGTGTTCTAATCCCCCCTCTATACCTTCCAACAGTGTCATGTATCTACAAATAGCAGTCGCAATGAAAGCTCTTTTAGAAAGTAAACCTGTGGACGTCACAACGATTAGTTTGTCGTTGATAAGGATGATTTGTAGAACGCAGTGCGGCTGTACATGGAGATTGGGATGTTTGTTGAGCAACAAGTTTAAACCGAATCAGATTTACCACAAAAAATGAGCATGTTATACTCGTGGATTAGATTTTTTGCTTCTGTTCGAAGAGACCTGAGATCAGGGCGAGTTCACATGCGGTCAGCTCCGTCGTCATTCTGTCACTCTGAAAACATCTAGCAAGCTTATTCTCATCTGCCGTAGGGTTTCATGATGGTTGACTACGAATATTGATTATCTAAAGAGCGAAGGCAATATAAACAAGTACAAAGCAAGCTCAGTCATCACAACAATCGTGGTTACGATGTCATATTAGCCTCATGACTGAGATTTGAAATATATATCCACTTGTTCTTTATCTCGGACAACGATGTGAGGCGAGAATCATAATGATCAGACCAATCATCCTGCAACTTCTGCTCCATTAGCAAGCCTCCAAATGCTGAAAGAGTAGGAAAAAAAATTTTTTTTTTTTTTTTTATGAAAATGGTGGACAAGAGCGGTAACTGTTGATCACAAGAAGGCCTTTTTTTTTTTTTTTTTTTTTTGGGTGAAAGACCTTGTTACTGATGCCACCGAAAAAGTTTATGTGAATTTAATAATTTAAAACCGATGAAGATAGTAAAATTATTTTTATCATTTTTATTCGTGTTATTTTTGTATGTGATAACATGTGTGATTTTTTCTGTCGATAAAATTAATAACACGTGGAAAATGAAGATTAAATATTTCACTTTCGTAGAGATTCTAATATAACTTTTTAAGATATAAGGATTGAAATGCTAAACACATCTACCCATAAGGATAATCTGTAAGTAACCCTAATTTATTGCACTAAGATTTAGGAGAGCTCGTGGATCATACAACTTATTTTTCTCGTGATGTCAACTTTTAATGAAGTATGGTAGTAAATGTACTGATACCAGCTAACATTATATAGACATAAACTTAGAGTAATCGCATTAGATCGGATCGATTTTAATTTATTTCTCACGTTAAATATAATTTAATGATTGTATCCTCTTGAATAAATAATTAAAATTTTAAAATATTTAAGTAATCATTCATTATACTATAAAACTAGATCAATTTTATGTAACTTGATTGATTTGTGTGAGTTATTCGAAAATCGGATTGGGTCAACTCGTTCATTTCGATTTTTCGTCCACTAATTAAATTATATTGATTAATGATCCTATTCTTGATTTTTCGGTCCGACCATCCATTTTGGTTTGGTTATGATAATTGCATACGAAAGTCTACCAAAACGATATGAAAATGATGGTATATTTTTTTAGTCATGAAAATTTTTACATGTGTTTCTCAAAATAGTGAGCTTGGTATTTATCCTTTTATGCATTTATTATTTGAAAAACTAATTAATGATGCTAAAACTATTAGAGATATGTTATGGTTATATATTTTTTAACTCAAACAAACCACCGATAATCATAATTAAAAATATTTAATTAAATTATTTCTTGAATTGTCTAACTGTGCTTCTTTTTGCTTAATTCCCACAATGCCATTTATATGACAGTCAACTATCTATTTTTTATTAACTTTTCATGGACCGATCTATGAATTAAAATAATCCATAAAGTGAATCAGTCTAGCTATAATATTTTTACACTATGTTTCTATATTATAATATTTTTAGTAATATTAAAAAATTAATATAACAGTGTTTTTATATAAATTTTATCAAAATATTATATCTATAATATTTTTACACTACACTACAGTATTTTCAATAATAACAAGAAAATGCTATAACATAATATAAATATACTATGTTATAATATTTTTATATTATGTCGTAATATTTTTTTATTTTATTAAAAATATTATAATATAATGTAAAACTATTATAACTAAATGGAAATCATCTTTTGGATCTATCTATATAAAAATAAAAAAAAGGGATAGATGATTATAAATATTTTAGATATTAAGAGGAAAATTCTTGTAAAAAAAAATTAAAAATGGAGGGCACTTTCCAATAAGAATCTAAAAATATATATTTTTTTAAAAAAAAATCGGCCAATTTATATTATAACCATTACTAAAATAAATCATATGTGACATAAAGTTAAATCACACATGACCTCATTTAAATGTATTTCACTTTAAGAATTATTTTTTATTTTCGTGCGTTATCATTTGTTGATGCTGCAGCATTTTATTTCTAAGTTGAAGTGACATGGAAACTGTTTGAGAGAAGACAGGCCCAGAAGCTGGACCACGTCATAACATTTGCCGACAGAAACAGCAACAGCAGTGGCATCAGAAGAAGAAGGTGAGCAGCTCGTCGCCCACTAGCGTGCCCAGTTCACTGCGCTGCCTCCCCCAGCCCCGCCTTCTGAAGCCGCACCGCCTCCAGCTCTTTGATCAGGTTGGTGACGTCCTCGTGCGTCGACCCTCCTTCCTCCACCGCCTTCCGCGCCGCCTCCCCGTGCTCCTTGGCCCTCCTCCTCACCGCCTCCGCGTGCTCACCTCCCCCCGTGGCCTTCCTCACTGCCGCTTCCACCTCTTCCGCGCTCACCAGCTCCGGCGTCTGCTCCGGCGAGCGGCACCGCCGCAGGCCCTCCCACACCCGCAGCCCTGCCCCCATGACCTCCACCACCAGCTCCTGGTTGATGAACTGTTCGTGGAACAGCGGCCAGGTGAGCATGGGCACGCCGGCGCACACCGCCTCCTGCAGCGAGTTCCAGCCGCAGTGGGTCACGAACCACCCCACTGCAGGGTGGCCCAGCACCGCCAGCTGCGGCGCCCACCCCCGCACCAGCAGCCCACGGCCCCGGACGCGCTCTTCGAACCCCTCCGGCATCCACTTCTCCTCCGCCACCGGGCCCCCCTCCGCGTCCAGCCGGACCACCCACAGGAACGGCCGGCCCGACGCCTCCAGTCCCTTTGCGATCGCCCGTAGCTGCGCCCCGCCGAGGCGGCAGAGGCTACCGAAGCACAAGTACACCACCGACCCCGCCGGCTTCCCGTCGAGCCAGGACAGAATCCGGTTCGCCTTGGTGGCCGGCAGGCCCCCGCGATTGGCTCGCTCCTCTTCCGCCGCTCGGCAGCAGAGGGACACGGGCCCAACGCACCAGGCGCGGAGCCCATGCGGGTGGTGTTTCTTGTAGTAGTCCACGTACGCAGGCTCCATCTCGCGATAGGTGTTGACGACCACGCCGTAGCTCTTGGCCTCGGCCTCCCCGAGGAGCTGGAGGAATGCGAAGTTGTCCATGAGCTCCGGGAGGCCGTCCTTGTAGAGACGGATCGGGTGGGGGAGCCCGTCCATGGTGAAGGACTCCAGGAAGGGGAAGTGACCGAGGAGGTTGCAGATAACGTACTGCGGGAAGGCGCCGGCGCCGTGGAATATGAGGCGGGGGACACCGAGGTCAGCCGCGAGGTCGGCCGTCCACGTGAAAAGCGAGTCAGAGATGAGGGCGTCGGGGAGGAGGTCGCGGAGGAGGGCGGCGACCGGGGCCTGGAAAAGGAACAGGGCGTTGACGAAGTTGTCGAACTGGGCGGCGGGGACGTCAGCGAGGTTCTCGCACGCGGGGACGAGCCCGGTGGCGGAAGGGTCGGGGAAGGGGATGAGGTGGAGGGCGAGGGGATGGCCGAGAGCAGCTGCGGCGTCGATGGCGGGGCGGACGCTGGGGGCGTTGCCCGGGGTGGTGACGACGGAGGAGCGGACGCCTCGGAGGGCGAAGAGGCGGGCCATGTCGACCATGGGGATCATGTGGCCGGGGCTCATCAGGGGAAAGAATACAACATGGAGGGGGCGGGCGGTGGAGGCAGCGTCGACGGAGCACATGGAGGCGGTTGGCTGGCACTTCCTACTGTCTCGCTCGACACACACACAAGCAGCCCGGAAGAAGTCGAGCGCAGTGAGCAATAGGTCGGCCGTTATTTACATCTTTTATCAACTCTGCTGATCACATCTCGTATCTGAAGAAAAGGACGTGGGAGTTGGTGGCGTCGACGGCTGAGATGCGATAGGTATCAAAAAATACATTTCCGAAACGATACCCAAAAAGAATATTTTACTATTGGATTTCCAATGGCATGCGTGCTTCACGTGACCGACTCAGATCGGTCCCAAAACCCCGATGTACCTGCTGACGTATCACGTGTCGTGGTCTTACACGTTCGCGCATCTCCATGTACGTCCGATCTAAAAGATCGAGCTGGCGGATACTGATTGACTCGTCGTTACCTACCACTGAGTAGATATGGCCGTAAACACTTGAGTCGTCGGATCGCTAATAACTTGTTCCTGGTTGTCTGTACGCCTCCTCCTCCGCGATCAGCTGCCGGCCAAACCATCATGGGCTCTGTAGAGGCACCGCCCGCCCCCCCGTGTATTCTTCATCCCCTTCTTCGCCACCGGGCACATGATCCCCTTGGTTGACATCGCCCGCCTCTTCGCTGCCCGAGGCGTCGACTCCACCGTCCTCGTCACCCCCGCCAATGCCGCCCTCATCCAAGCCACCGTCGACGCTGCTGCCGACTCTGGCCTCCCTATCCGCACCCTCATCTATCCCTTCCCCTCGTCAGAGTCCGGCCTACCCCCCGGTGTCGAGAACATCAGCGCCCTTCCCCCCTCGGAGTCCTACAAGATCGACGTCGCGACCCCCTTCGTCCGCCCCGCTCACGACCGCCTCCTCCGCCTTCATCGCCCCGACGCCGTCGTCGCCGACGTCCACTTCCCCTGGACCACCTTCGTCTCGCGGGATCTCGGAGTCCCGAGGTTCACCTTCCAGGCCCTCGGCCTCTTCCCCGTGTGCATGATGAACTCGCTCTTCACCAACCTCCCGCACCTCGCCGTCGCCGGCGACGACGTACCTTTCCTCGTGCCCAACCTCCCACACCCCATCCACATGGTCCGTCGGGAGCTCCCTGACTTTCTCCGCGGAAACACCCAAATCGGCGCCGCCATGGACGACATCAGTGCCGCGGAGTCCGGCAGTCTCGGCGTCGTCGTCAACAGCTTCGTCGAGATGGAGTCGGCCTACGCCGAGTACTACTACAAGACATGCAACATGCGGAGCTGGTTCGTGGGACCTGTCGCCCTCGCCGCCGCAGGTCAGGGCAGCAGCCTAGCCACACGCGGCGGCGACGATCCGATCGCCGCCGCGAACCGCGCCCGCTGTCTCTCGTGGCTGGACGCGAAGGCGCCGAAGTCGGTGGTGTACGTTTGCTTCGGGAGCTGGAGCCAGTTCACTGTAGAGCAGCTCCGGGAGATGGCTCTGGGCCTTGAGGCGGCTGGCCACCCGTTCCTGTGGGTGGTAAGGGACGGCGGCGACAAGTGGATGCCGGTGGGGTTCGAACGGCGGGTGGAGGGCCGGGGGCTGGTGGTCCGAGGATGGGCCCCGCAGGTGGCGATACTGGCGCACGCGGCGGTGGGCGGGTTCGTGACCCACTGCGGGTGGAACTCGGTGCTGGAGGGGGTGAGCGCCGGGCTGCCCATGGTCACGTGGCCGCTGTCAACGGAGCAGTTCATGAACGAGAAGCTGGTGGTGGGGGTGCTGCGGGTGGGCGTGAGGGCGGCGGAAGAGCCCGGGAGCACGATGGAGGAGGAGAGGGCAGTGGTGGGCGCGGCGGAGTTGGCGAGGGCGGTGGGGAGGGTGATGGGCAGCGGGGAGGAGGCGGAGGGGATGAGGAGGAGGGCGAGGGAGTACGGGGAGACGGCGCGGGCGGTGGTGGAGGAAGGAGGATCGTCGCACAAGGGGCTGAGCGACTTGATAGAGGAGATCCGGGCGTGGCACAGTAACAAGGACGTGGCTTCTGACGCTGCAACCCTGAAGGATTAGTGGGATTAGAGATTGTTGTTGTGGTTCGGAATAATGCAAGTGGAAGGCGATGTGCTCGTGTTAAATCCTTGTTTCTTGATTGGTTTGAATCGACGATGACAAGATGCAGCGATGTGACGTTTCTGTTGCTGTGGGGTATATATATATATATATATATATATATATATATATATATATATATATATATATATATGGGTTAAACGAAACATTAAATTAAATCTTAAGACGAGAAATCTGTCTCAAACTCCGGGCCAATTGCGGCCCAATCCAATTCGTTGGGCGTTGAGACCAAGTCCAATAGACTTCCTTCGGCGGCCTTCTCCCACCCCTCGAGCAAGATGATGGCCCATGGCACTCCGCTCCCTCAACTCATCGTCGAGTACGTCACCGGAGAGGTCTCCTGATTCCCCAGCGGCAAGAGAAGACTACCTTGTGGTGCCGATCTCACTCTAACCCACCTGTTTTCTCCGGTTCTTCCGGCTCCTATCTCCTCTCCCGCAGTTTCTTGGATCTTGAGGTGCAGAGTGCTGTTCCTGTCGTCGTATCGGTGATGCATGCCACCTGTTCGACCTTTTGATTTCCTTCTCTGTCGTAGAATTTTGTTTCCACCTTCATCAGGATTCAGTGAACCGTTCGAAGTCGAGGAGGTTTCAGCAACCACTGATGCCAATGTTGTATTGAAATCAACGGAGATCACCATAAAAAAATTCCTATTTGTAATCTTCATACCGGGCGAGGAACAAATGATTCGGAAAAATCACTGCCCTTCCGCATTCTTGCAGCTTGCTGTGGAGTACGAAGGCAATGCACTCTCTGCGAAGGTAGACACTGATGAAGAGCATGAGCTTGCCGGGGACATGCAGGTGAACAATGGTTAGCTAACAGCAAAGTGGCGTTGAATCTTGTCATTTTCTTCTAATTATTGACATTTAGTAGGTCCGACGACTGCCAACTCTATGCCTGATTAGCCCAGACCCAAACATAGATGCCATCCACGCCGAAAAGCTCGTGCCGGCAGAGATGATCAAGAACATGGTTGATGATGAAATCATCATTTGGAGATGATCAAGAACAGGACTGGCTACACCATGGAATCGAAGTGCAGCTCATCCATCCTGCTTTATGGCCTGAAAAATCCTGTTTTTGTTGGGTAGGCAGCCAATTATTCAGTCCATATGAACTTTAATAACTCACAATTCGTTTTTCTTTTAATTTAAATCCTAATACTAATTAGGGGACTAATGATGACTGTGAAAATAAGATCAAAACTGTAGTAAAAAAAGATAAATTTTTGACAGCAACAAGGTGGTTCAGAAAAAGGAGAAAAGGACAGAAAAAGAAAGAAAAAAAGATAAGAAAAACACATAAATTATTCTCATTCATCCAAATAGTTTTCTCATCTCAGGTTAGATCAGATCTACAGTGAATTTTGTACTATGATTGCTTGGGGAGGTTTTGGATATTGTGCACAGTAACGTGATCCTTGTATCCTAATTATTCTCTTGTGATTATTGCTTTGGTTTTAGGTAAGAGACTTTGAGAATTGTACATTCATTATTCCTATAGTGGATTTTCTCTAGTTTGTCCCCTGATTTTTATTTTTCACATTGGAGAGATTTTCCACATAAATCTTAGTATTCTATTTGATTATGATTTTCGTTTAATTCCGCTGTGTGTTACGGCCTGCTAGTATTTATTCATATACAAAAGTTCTTCCTTGTGTTTGTTATAGTTTTTATCCCATCAACTAGTATCAGAGCAAGGTTTTGGTGATTTTAATTTTATGTTTGAATATAGAGATCGATAGTATTTCTTGCATAATTAGTTTGAAGGGAAACAATTGGATGATATGAAAATCAAGAATGAAAGATTTCTTGTATTGCAAAGATTTGTATGGACCTTTGCAAGGGGATAGTACAAAACCCACAACTATGACAGATAATGAGTGGAAGAGGTTAAACCAAAAAGTTGGAAGGTCTCTATGAAAGAAAAATCAACAAAGTTTATTCGAACAATGGCTATCACGAGATGATAATGTCTTTCACCATGTTTCTATTGAAAGTGCTGCATATTCTCTATGAAAAAAGTTGGAAGGTCTCTATGAAAGAAAAATAGCTGGCAACAAAGCTTTTTTTATCAGAAAACTTGTGAACCTAAAATATAAAGAGGGTGCTTCTATTGCTGAGCATTTGAATGAAATGCAGAGTATTACTAACCAGTTATCTTCTATGAAAATGTCTTTTAATGATGAGTTGCAGGCATTGTTACTTCTCAATTCATTGTCAGAAAGTTGGGGGACACTATTAGGGATCGAGCGGCACTAATAGGGGGGGTGAATTAGTACAGCGGATAAAAACTAGTAAATTTGAAATCGATTTTGTAAATAGCTAGTTCGTATAGAGATTTCGATTCCATGAAAGATTAAAGTAGCTCGAGTAAAGCCAATCAAAAGTAGGAAGAGGAAGACCGAACGATTTGCAACTAAGTAAGGAGACGATTCAAAAATTTAAACACTCACATATTCAAGAGACACCACGATATATAGTGGTTCGGTCAAATGACCTACATCCACTTTCGAAGTCTGCTTCGATGAAGCTCTCAACTTCCACTAGCAAGTCACTTTGAAGGGGAAGAACCAAATACCCATCTTATAACCTTTCAACAAATGGTTCACACTCTTACAGATTTTTCAAAGAGAAAAAGAGAGGTGAATACTAGCTATCGAAAATAAGGCTTTGCCAAAGCTTTTACTCAATTTCTAACTCTCAAAAGGGTGCTCTTTCTGCTGAGAAAGGAGGGGTATTTATAGACCCAAAGATGATTCAAATTTGGGCTCCAAATTTGAATTTTTTTTTTTTTGCCTACCCGGTGCTGGCGGTGCCATCGCTCGACAGTGGTGGTGCCGCCATCGCTCGTCAGTGGTGGTGCCACCGCCTATCAATGTCAGACTGACAGTTGTACTAGGTGATGCCACCGCTTGGGCTTACTACCTAGCGATGGTAACACTGCCCAGTCTTGCTGGCTCTGGGCGGTGCCACTGCCCAGCTCTCAGGTCATGGGCGGTGCCACCGCCTGGGCTTTTCAACAAAGCTGAATGAGCCTTAATTTTGGTCCAAATCAACCCAATAAGGGCCCGGTTGGCCCCTACTAGGTTTAAACAGGATTATTTCCTAATCCTTACCCTAATTATGTGCTAACTTTGAAATTAAAATATAATTCTAAGTGATTTAAACTGACATTCTTCAAGTCTTCTTCCAGCGAGCTTTTCGACGAAATTCCAGTGGACTTCCGACACTCCTTCAGATTTCTTCCAATGGACTCCCAGCAAGCTCCCGGATTCCGTGGCGAGTTCAACGAGGCTTCGGCAAGCTTTCGAACCTTCTCGATGATCTCCGCTAACCTCCAATGATTTTTTCAGCAAACTTCTGAAATCTTCGGTAAGTCCCTGATTCTATCTTGGTTGGTTTTGGCAACACTTTCGACGATCTTTTGGACTTCCGGTGACCTCTCGAAATCCCAGTGAACTTGACCTTAGTAAATCATTTTATGTTTTCATTCTCTCATAGTTAATCCTACACACTTATCTCGATAATATGGATTAGAACAAATAATTCACCAATTGACTTCATAATCAAAATCTGAGATTCAACAATCTCTCCCTTTTTGATGATAACAATCAATTGATGATGGAGTTAAACTTAACTCCCCCTGTCTATATGCCATATTATGAGAAGGCAAAAACACTTGAATTCAATCCTTTGAATTCAAGTTGAAACTGATAAGTTTCATTCATTAAACTTATCGTCATACTTAACAAGCATACTTTAGCATAAATACAAAACTTCATATTTTTCTTAATGAAAACAATATCAAGGTATGACACCTATAAACATTTATCATTACAACAAGAGATATCAATTTTTAATTAAAATATGATAAGGATCATATGATATCAAATAACGTGCTCAATAATCAAGGCTTGATATCAAATGAAATAGTAGCTTATCTCAAGAAAAGTTACGTTTTAAGCATTTGAGATATATTGCAATACATTACGATGCTTTTAAGCATAATAATTAATTTTTTATTTCAAAGTATGGCAAAAGCAATTTACAACATGAACCATATAAGTTATCGCAATATGATACGATACATTAAGTCATTTTTCATTTCATCATATTGCAACATATAAGTCATTTGTCATCAATTTCATATTTTTCTCCCCATTTGTCATCAACAAAAAGAAGGTGAAGGATTCATACATGGTTATGAAATCTAAAAAAAATCAATTTTCATTTATCAAGCTATGACAAATTTATAAAGGATGAACATGATTAATCTGTGAGGAGGTATCAATATTCATAAAACTTCAACAAATGAAATATATATCAAAAATTTGAAGGAAAAATTTAACGTGGCATTCTTGTAGTGATTCATGAGGAGGAAATCATAAAACCTTGAATCGTAGCGATTAGCACAAGAATAAAAATCGAAAATGAACATTTAAGAGCTTAATTTTTTTGCACAATTCATGACATTAATTTATGCATATGTTAAGCTTCATGTAGGTCATGAAATTTCTTTAGTCATACTTGAAGGAGGGTATAAAATCAGTTTTACTATATCATTAATATCCATTATTTGAAGAAAGAGGATAACAACATCATGATAGCTTTCATCAAGATTACGATCGAAAGATAAAAATGAGAGCTCCATGATATAAAGATGTCATCGAAATCCAAAAATATAATATCAAGGTGAGACTATCAAAACTAAAATTTTAATCATTTCATCAAAAGGCATGACATAACTCAAAAATTCATCAATCGAAGAGGAGAATAAAAAAAATGATGAGAACTTCATTCAAAAGATGATATTGTAAAGATGTCATCCAAAAACAAAGAGATAATATCAAGATGAGACAATGAAAGCTGAAGTTGAAAATTTTCGAAAAAGAAACAACATCATGTATTAGAACAATTTAGCATGCCTAATTCTCTTCTAATGAAGTTAAATTGTTCTTCATTTAGGGGTTTTGTAAAGATGTCTGCTAATTGGTATTTTGTATCAATAAATTCTAGAATGACATCATTATTATTGACATGATCTCGTATAAAGTGATGCCTAATATCAATATGCTTAATTTTAGAGTATTGAATTGGATTTTTGGTTAGACAAATAGCACTTGTGTTATCATATTTTATGAAAATGTTCTTTAAATGAATTCCATAATCTTCTAATGTATTTTTTATCCAAATAACTTATATATAACATGCACTTGCAGCTATGTATTCGGCTTCCGCCGTAGATAGTGCAACTGAATTTTGTTTCTTGGAGGTCCAAGAAACAAGTGCATGTCCTAGAAATTGGTATGTTCCGGATGTGCTTTTTCTATCTATTCTAAATCCATCAAAATCCGCATCCGCATAGGTTTTTAAATCAAAGTTATCAAATTTTGGATACCATAATCCTATATTAGGAGTCCCTTTAAGATATCTAAGGATTCTTTTAACGACTTTAAGGTGAGATAACTTAGGATTAGCTTGGAATCTTGTACATAGACATATACTAAACATAATATCTGGTCTAGTTGCGGTGAGGTAAAGTAAGCTACCTATCATTCCCCTATATGTTTTTTGATCAAAATTGTCTTCACTTTCATCCAAATCTAACTTAGTGGAAGTGCTCATAAGAGTGCTTATGGCTTTTGAACCATCCATGTTAAATCGTTTTAACAATTCTAATGTATACTTTGTTTGATTAAGAAATATACCATCACTAAGTTGTTTAATTTACAATCCTAAAAAGAAAGTTAATTCACCCATTAGACTCATTTCAAATTCATGACTCGTACATTTGGCAAATGATTCACATAGTGATTCATTCGAAGAACCAAAAATAATATCGTCAACAGAGGTTTGAACAATAAGAAAATTATTTTTAAAATATTTAATAAACAATGTAGTATTAACCTTACCTTTAATAAAATTATTTGAAATAAAAAAGAAACTAAGCCTCTCATACCAAGCTCTAGGGGCTTGTTTTAATCCATAGAGAGCCTTAGTTAATTTAAACACATGATTAGGAAGAAAAAAATTTTAAAATCTGGGTGGTTATTCAACATACACTTCTTCGGAAATAAAACTATTTAAGAAAGCACTTTTGATATCCATTTGAAATAATTTAAAATTATTGCTACTAGCATAGGCAAGGAGCATCCTAATGGCTTCTAATCTTGCCACAGGAGCAAAGGTTTCTTCGTAATCGATACTTTCTTCTTGGTTGAAACCTTTGACCACTAATCTAGCCTTGTTTGTAACTACGATACCAAATTCATCTTGCTTGTTTCTAAATACCTATTTAGTACCTATAACTAAATCGTCATTAGGTCTAGGAACAAGCTTCCATACCTTATTCCTCTCAGATTGATTCAATTCTTTTTGCATTGTGATAACCCAAGAATTATCTTTTAAGGCATCATCAATGCACTTAGGTTCAATTTGAAAAAGAAAAACGGTATGGGCACAAAAAATTTTAAAAGAAGAACGAGTTTGAACCCCTTTCGATTTGTCTCCTATAATTAACTCCTTGGGATGGGCATCTACATACTTCCATTCCTTATGTAAGGAAATTTAGGAAAAAGATACATCCAAGTTGTCATTTTGAATAGAAGGTTTATTCAAATTTAAATCATCGAAACTAAAATCATCATCAAAATCGTTTTTCTTAAATTCAGAAAATTCATTAAAAACTACATGAATAGATTTTTCTATAACTAAGGTTCTTTTGTTGAAAACCTGAAAAGCTTTAGAAATAGAAGAGTAACCAAGAAAGATGCCTTCATTGGATTTAGCATCAAAATTTTCTATGGTATCCTTTTCATTCAAGATAAAGCATTTGCAACCGATAACTTTAAAGTAAGAAACATTGGGTTTTTTATTATTCCATAATTCATACGGAGTCTTAGATAGAGATGATCTTACTAGAACTCTATTCATGATATAGCAAGCCGTGTTCACGGCTTCGGCCCAAAAATATTTAGGTAAATTATATTTATTTAATATGATTCTTGTCATTTCTTGTAAATTTCTATTTTTTCTTTCCACTACTCTATTTTGTTGAGGATTCCTTGGAGTAGAGAAGTTATGGTTATATCAATTTGTTTTACAAAAATTTTGAAAGTCATGGTTTTGAAATTTACCACCGTGATCACTCCGAATTGATGAAATCATGAAACCTTTTTCATTTTGAGTAAGTTTATAAAATTTAGAAAAACATTTGAAACAATCACTTTTGTGAGCCAAGAAATAGGTCCACGTGTATCTATTATAGTCATCTACAATTACAAAGGCATATTTGCTACCTTCTAGGCTTATTATGTCAATTGGTCTAAATAAGTTCAAATGAATCAATTGCAATGGTCTAGTGGTGCTAATTTGATTTTTTGGTTTGAAACTAGTTTTTATTTATTTTCTTAGTTGACAAGCATCATACACTTTGTCCTTGACAAACTTCATATTGGGAATCCCTCATACTAACTCTCTAGATGAAATCTTAGATATTAGTTTCATGCTTGCATGGCCTAATCTCCTATGCCAAAGCCAAGCATCATCATTCAAAATCGAAAAACATATTTCATTACTTAGTTCATCAATATTAATGGTGTAAATATTATTTTATTTTAAAGCAATCATGGATATGTTGTTGTTTGATTTTTCAATGATGCAAGCATTAGATTCAAATTTCACGATATAACCTTTATCACATAATTGACTAATGCTCAAAAGATTATATTTTAGTCCATTAACTAACAACACATCATCTATTGAAAAACTTGATTTGTTACCTATAATTCCCTTGCCAATGATTTTACTCTTGTTATTGTCTCCAAAGGTGACATACCCTTCTTCTTTGTTAGTGAGCATAGAGAATTGAGATGGATCTCCGGTCATGTACCTTGAGCATCCACTATCAAGATACCATCTCTTGCTCCTAGCTAGTGATGGTGAATGTGTCTACAAAATAGAATGGTTTTTAGGTACCCATTTAATATTGGGTGCCTCAAATATTGATCTACTAATTTTATTATTTAGCATTAAATTATTTATGGTTCCTTTATGAACCCATATCAATTTGTGTGGACTAATTTTCTTAAACGAATATTTATAAATAATATGTCCGGGTTTGTAATAAAAATTACATATCAAGTGAGATGATATATGTAGTGTGGGTCATTTAATGAAGGTGGTAGGATTTCGATGAGATCTACTCACAAATCCAATTCCACTTCTATTTTCGACGTGACCCTTATTTGCAAGGATCATGTCAAGGCCCTTGGTACCGATCTTAAACTTATTTAAGGTCTCTTTAAGTAGCAAGTTTTTATTTTTAATTTTCTCTAAGTGTTCACACTTAGAGCATAGGAGTAAAGAAGGAGTTTGAAGACTATCAAACTTATTTTGTAATAAGGCATGCTATTTCCTTAATAGATTGAACTTCTTACTAATAGTTCTACACTTATCAAATAATTCATGAAAAGCGATAAAAAGTTCATCGAAAGATAAATCTTCATTAATTAAATCACATACCTCTTCTCCTAAATCCATTAGCATGAAGTTGGCCTCCTCTTTATTGCTTGTTTCTTCATTCTCGGAGTCACTTGAGTCGTCTCATATCACCTTTAAAGTTTTCTTCTTCTTCGGTTGCTTCTTCTTGGCTTGGGGGGCATTCATTTTTTAAGTACTCTGGCTTCTTGCATTCGTAACATATGACTTGGTCCTTTTTTGGTTCAAGTTTATTTTTAGTATCGTTTTTAAATTTGTTCCTTCTTATAAATTTTTTAAATTTTTGAGTTAAAAGTACAATATCATCGTCACTGTCCTTATCACTTGATGTTCCTTTCAAGTGGCCTTCATATGATTTTAATATCATATCCTTCCTGTTCTTTGGAAGGAGGTTCTTGAGCTCTTCATGAGCATGACATGTCATTTCATAGGTCATTAGAGACTCAATAAGTTCTTCGAGAGGAAAAGTTTTAAGATCCTTGGCCTCTTAAATAGTCGTAACTTTTGGATCCCAACTCTTTGGAAGGGATCTTAAAATTTTAATTACAAGTTCAAAGTTAGAAAAACCTTTATCAAGTGCTTTGAGTCCATTGATGACATCCGTGAAGCGGGTGTATATGTCTCCGATGGACTCACTTGGTTTCATTCGAAAAAGTTCGTAAGAATGCATAAGAATGTTGATTTGGGACTCTTTCACTCAGCTAGTGCCTTTATGAGTGATCTCAAGAGTATGCCAAATATCAAAAGTCGATTCACAAATCGATATGCGATTAAATTCATTTTTGTCAAGTGCACAAAATAATGCATTCATAGCCTTTGCATTTAAAGCAAAAACCTTCATCTCCGACTCATTCCATTCACTCATCGGAAGAGAAGATTTTTGAAATCTATTTTCAATGATATTCCAAAGCTCAAAATCCATAAGAAAAATCCTTATATGAGTCTTTCAATACGTGTAACCCGACCCATTAAACATACGCGGATGAGTAATGGAGTGACCGTCTTGCATGTCGAAATAAGCCATCTCTCTTAGGTTTTAAACCAAATATGAGAGTAAACCTTGCTTTGATACCAATTGTTAGGGATCGAACGGCACTAAGTGGGAGGGGTGAATTAGTGCAGTGAATAAAAACTAGTAAGTTTGAAATCGATTTCGTAAATAGCTAGTTCGTATAGAGATTTTAATTTAACGAAAGATTAAAATAGCTCGAGTAAAGGCAATCAAAAGTAAGAAGAGAAAGACCGAATGATTTATAGCTAAGTAAAAGATGATTCAGAAATTTAAACACTCAAACATTCAAGAGACACCACGATGTATAGTGGTTCAATCAAATGACCTACATCCACCTTCGAAGCCTTCTTTGATGAGGCTTCCAACTTCCACTAGCATGTCACTTTGAAGGGGAAGGACCAAATACCCATCTTACAACCTTTAAACAAGTGGTTCACACTCTTACAGATTTTTCAAAGAGAAAGAGAGAGGTGAACACTAGCTATCGAAAATAAGGCTTTGCCAAAGCTTTTGCTCAATTTCTAACTCTCAAAAGGGTGCTCTTTCTACTGAGAAAGGAGGGGTATTTATAGACCCAAAGAGGATTCAAATTTAGGCTCCAAATTTAAAATTTTTTTTGGGCTTCCTAGTGCTAGCGGTGCCACCAACTGTCAGTGGCGGTGCCACCGCCTGTTAATGTCAGATTGACAGTTGTACTGGGCGATGCCACCGCTTGGGCTTGCTACCCAGCGACGGTAACACCGCCCAGTCTTGCTGGCTCTAGGCGATGCCACTGCCCAGCCCTCGGGTCATGGGCGGTGCCACCGCCCAAGCTTTTCAACAAAGCTAAATGAGCCTTAATTTCGGCCCAAATCAGCCCAATAAGGGTCTGATTGGCCCCTACTAGGTTTAAATAAGATTATTTCCTAATCTTTATCTTAATTATGTGCTAACTATAAAATTGAAACATAATTCTAAGGATTTAAATCGATAATCTCCAAGTCTTCTTCCGGTGAACTTTTCGGTGAAATTCCGGTGGACTTCCGACACTCCTTTGAATTTCTTCTGATGGACTCCCAGTAAGCTGTCGAATTCCATGGCAAGTTCAACGAGTCTTCAGCAAGCTTTCAAATCTTCTTGGTGATCTCCGCTAACCTCCGACGATTTTTTTGGCAAACTTCTGAAATCTTCGGCAAGTCCCTGATTTTATCTTGGTTGGTTTCGACAACACTTTCGATGATCCTTCGGACTTTCGGTGACCTCTTGAACTCCCAACGAACTTGACCTCGGTAAATCGCTTTATGTTTTCATCCTCTCGTAGTTAATCCTATACACTTATCTCAACAATATGGATTAGAACAAATAATTCACCAATTGACTTCATCATCAAAATCGAAGATTCAACAGACACTGGTGGTTTTCCTTAGTAATTCTGCACCATATGGTATTATCATCATGAGTTAGATAATAAGCAATTTGTTGAATGAGGGGTTGAGAAGAAAGAACTTAGTAGCATCTCAGATTGATTCACAGGCACTTATCTCAGAGAACAAAGGAACGTCAAAGTCTAAAGATAGAAACAGTTCATACATGGGTAGAAGCAAGTCAAGATCAAGGAAAGATATTGTTTGCTACAACTATGATAAGAAAGGACATGATAAGAATCAATGTAAGCAACCTAACAAGAGTAAGAAAAAGGGAAACGAAGTGGAGTTTACAGAGTCAAAAGAGAATACCACAACAACAGTGCAAGGTGGTGATTATTTGATTTTATCCCCTTCTGATGATATTTTTTCTTATATGTGCTAGGATCTCAAGTGGATAATTGATATAGAAGCTTCTTATCATGCTGCACCACAAAGGAAGTTCTTTACTACCTATAGGTCTGAAAATTTTAGTGTTGTCAAGAAGGGCAACTATGGCACAACAGACATTATTGGCATAGGTGACAAGACCAACCGTGGCTGCAAGTTGGTGCTTAAGGATGTGAGGCATGTGGTTGATTTGAGGCTGAATCTAATTTCAATTGGAAGACTGGATGATGAAGACTATGATAGCAGGATTTACAGAGGGCAATGGAAGCTCAATAAGGGTTCTCTTGTTATAGCTAGTGGAAAGAAATGTCACACTTTATACAGGTTGTAGGCCAAAACTTATGGTGAGCAGTTAAATGCTATAGAGAAAGACTTTAGCATGGAGTTGTGGCATAGGCGACTAGGACACATGAGCGAAAAGGGACTGCAAGCTCTTTCCAAGAGAGAGGTATTACCTAACCTCAGTGGTATACGTTTGAACTCTTGTATTAATTGTTTGGCAGGTAAACAACACAGAGTTTCTTTTGCTAGTCCTACTTTGTCTAAAAAAATACATACCTTGGATCGTGTTTATACAGATGTATATGGTCCTTTGAGGACAAAAACTCCTAGTGGTTCTATTAATGTTTTTGGCATTAGTGGTGCACTTTATTTTGTTACTTTTATAGATAACTTTTTTAGGAAAGTTTGTGCCTATGCTTTGAAGATCAAGGATCAGGTTATTGGTGTCTTCAAAGAATTTCATGCCAGAGTTAAAAGAGAGACAAAAAAGGCAATTGAAATGCATAAGATCAGATAATGGTGGTGAGTATACATGATTGTTTAATGATTATTGCAGGTCACATGGCATCCAACATGAGATGACAGTTCCTGGTACACCTCAGCATAATGCAATTACAGAGAGGATGAACCGCACCATCATGGAAAAGATTAGTTATATACTTTTATAAGCAAAGCTACCCAAAAAGTTTTTGGATGAGATTTTGAGGACTGCAGTTGATGTGATCAACTTATCTCCTTGTACAGCCCTAGATGGTAATGTTGCAGAGCATGTATGGTCAAGGAAAGATATTTCTTATAGACATTTAAGAATATTTGGTAGTCGTGTATTTGCACATGTTCCAGACAATGAAAAGTCTAAGCTAGATGGTAAGATAAAAGAATATATTTTTCTTAGCTACTTACATGATCAATTTGGTTACAAGCTTTGAGATCTAGAAAAACAGAAGGTGTTTAGAAGCAGAGATGTGGTCTTCTTTGAAGATCAAACCCTTGAGGATTTGAAGAATGAGGCACCAACTAAGACTTCTACAGAAGGATTAGCAAATTGTGACTCAGTTACTCCTCCAGTATATTAGGGTAATGGGGGAGATGTGTAGGAAAATGATGTAGAATTAGATGTTAATCTACCTGCAGGACATGTTGAGCAAAAAGAAGTTGAGGAGCAGCTTCCCGCAGAACCTCAATTGAGAAGATCTTCTAGACAACGTCAGCCTTCCAGAAGATACTCTGCAGATGAGTATGTGATGCTTACTGATGCAGGTGAACCAAAGAGTTACCATGAAGCAGTTGAAAGTGAGTAGAAAAAAAAGTGGTTAGTTGCTATGTAGGAAGAGATGGATACTCTACAGAAGAACCACACATATGATTTGGTACAACTACCATAGAGAATGAAGGCCTTAAAGAACAAGTGGGTTTTCAGGTTAAAGACTCAAGAATATTGTTCTCAACCAAAGTACAAAGCCAGATTGATTGTGAAAGGCTTTGGTCAAAAGAAAGGTATTGACTTTGAAGAGATTTTTTCTCCTATTATTAAAATATATTCTATTGATATTGCTCTTAGTATTGCTGCTAGTCAGGATTTGGAGGTTGAGCAATTAGATGTGAAAATAGTTTTCCTTCATGGTGATTTAGATGAGAAAATTTATATAGAACAACCAGAAGGCTTCAAAGTCAAAGGCAAAGAAAATTTTATCTGCAAGTTGAGGAAGAATTTGTATGGATTAAAACAAGCTCCAAGATAGTAGTACAGAAAGTTTGATTCATTTATGATTGAAAATGAATACAAAAGAATGGCTTCAGATCATTGTGTGTACATCAAACGGTTTGGTGAGGATTTTATTATTATCTTACTTTATGTTGATGATATGCTTATACTTAGAAAAGATATATATACAATTGATAGGTTGAAGAAGGAACTGACTAAGTCATTTACAATGAAGGACATGGGGCCAGCAAAGCAAATACTGGGCATGTAGATTTCTCGTAATAGGAAAAATATGAAGATTTGGTTATCACAGGAGAAATACATCGATAAGGTATTAGAAAGGTTCAGTATGAGCAATGTAAAGCCAGTTGGTTCTTCTCTTTCAGGTCACTTCAAGTTATGACCAGAACAGAGTCCGTCAAGTGATGAGGAGAAGGAGAAAATGCAAAAAGTTCCTTATGCTTCAGTAATTGGAAGTTTAGTGTATGCAATGGTATGTATAAGACCAGACATCGCATATGCAATGGGTGTTACTAGGAAATTTCTTGCAAATCCAGGCAAAGAGCACTAGGCAGTAGTGAAGTGGATCTTGAGATATCTCAGAGGAAGCTCTAAGATTTGTTTAAGCTTTGGAGGTTGACCACTTATGCTAACGAGTTACACAGATGCAGATATGGCTAGAGATATTAATACGAGGAAATCCACATCAGGTTTTGTACTTATTTTTATAGGGGGAGCTGTGTCATGGCAATCCAGATTGCAAAGGTGTATTGCTCTCTCTACCATGGAGGCAGAATATATTACTGCTATAGAGGTTTACAAAGAAATATTATGAATGAAAGAATTCTTATAAGAATTGGGGCTGAAATAGAAAAATTATATAGTACATTATGATAGCCAGAGTGTCATCTATTTATGTAAAAACCCAACTTTTCATTCCAAGTCAAAGCATATGGATATCAGATACTACTGGATTCGAAATGTACTTGAAGAGAAGCAATTACAACTTTAGAAAATTCATACAGATGATAATGGAGCAGACATGTTAACAAAAACCTTACCGAAAGAAAAGCAAGAGATGTGCCGACAGTTGGTCGGCATGGCTTCACACTAAGGAGTCATGGGACAGTCTCCTTTATGGGCTGAAGGGGGAGGTTGTTGAGCAGACAATCCATTATTCAGCTCATATGGGCTTTAGTAGCCCACAGCCCGCCCTCCTTTTAACCTAAACCCTAATAGTAATTAGGAGGCTAATGGTGGCTATGAAAATAAGATCAAAACTATAACAAAAAAGAAAAGATTTTTGGCAACAGTAAGGTGGTTAAGAAAGAAGAGAAAAGGGTAGAAAAACAAGAGAAAAAGAAAGTAAAGAAGGCAAGAAAAACATAGAAATTATTCTCATTCATCAAAATAGTTTTCTCATCTCAGGTTAGATCAGATCTACAGTGAATTTTTACCGTGATTGCTTGGGGAGATTTTGGATATTGTGCACAGTGACGTGATCTTTATATTCTAGTTATTCTCTTATGATTATTGCTTGGGTTTTGGGCAATAGACTTTGAGAATTATATATTTATTATTCCTATAGTGGATTTTATCTGATTTACCTCATTGTTTTTACTCTTCAAGTTGAAAGAGTTTTCCACGTAAATTTTGATGTTCTATTTGATTATGATTTTCATTTAATTCTACTGTGTGTTACGACCTATTAGTATTTGTTCATATATAAAAGTTCTTTCTTGTATTTGTTATTATTTTTATCTCATCAGTTTTGGCCAGAATACAATCGAGAGCAATTTGTAAAGATGTAGCAGAGACTTCAATCAAGAACACTGAGTGCAACAGGAATCCTGTTGTTGCGACTTGTTGCAAGCAATGAGCAGGTGAGGAGGGTGGAAGGCTTGAAAGGATTCGAAGAATGGCAATTTTCATGTATCATCATCATCATGTAGCTTTCTTGTTTTTGGTTATGTTGTAGCAAATGTTTGCGTCCCTTCTCAAAAGGCCATTTCAATGCACTTATCCTCGCTACACATCTTCTTTAGGGCTGGTTAAATTGCTTTTCCTGCAAACCTGCCTTGGCTAACGAAGCCATTGCTGAGCTTGTCTTCCTTACCTGGAGTGGCTATCGAGGCCCGCGAAGCAGATGTTTGGTTCGCTCATCTTGGAGGGATCGTTCTACACCTGAATTCAGTGGAATGATCCCTCTTGTCTACCGAGGAGTAATCTTTTGGATGCCACAAAATGTGCGGATATGCTGAATGTCTCCAAAAATTTATAGCAGGAATTGCAGCAAGAACAGTACTCCAAGATGCTGCTAAAATTGTGAAAAGGTTCGAGTTTGTAGTGTAAATTTTCTTCACCAGTGTTGGTGGACTCCAACTCCTCCGAGATAAGATTCCGAGGAACATTAGCACAGCAAGTGTTTGAGAATAAAGCTGCTTTCTGTCTCTTTTCCTGAGACGCGAAAGCTTCCCGGTCCACATTCCAACTCAACTCTTGGTAGTCATCAAAAGGAACTCGGTGGCATCCCCTCTGACACTTGACGGCATGCACCACCTTGGCATCTGAACCGCTTCCCGAGGACATTGCACACCAGTGGAGGAGGAGGCAACAAAGAGGACACTCCTGATCTAAATCTGCCCCGTGATGTAGGTGTCAGGGAACATGGAAGCCTTAAATGTTTTGAACCTTCAGCTCCATAGTTGAAGAGGATTTTGATCTGTGTGCAGGTTTTGAACTTCCAGCTTCGGCCAGACAAAGCCTCTGGTCGTGGATTCTTAATTAATACGAAGAGAAAAGGCGACCATGAAGCATATAATGATTCGCAGCTCCACTTCACCTTCCGCTCCTCCTTTTTGGAGCAAAACAGCTGACTACTCCCGTGGTTTTCCGAAGAGAACAATTGGAACCTCAAAACGAACTACATCCAGAAGAAGCCGTGCTAATTCATGGTTGTTAAGAAAGGAACCCAAGTCATCATTATGCCTTTGATTAACTCTGCCATCTGCGGTGGCCTATCAATTCATGATGAGCTCGAGAACACCCACCCTTTTTCCACTGCTTCGGTCGGAGAACTTCTTGACGGCAGCAGACAGGTTTTCTCCCTGTGACTGATGATCTACGGGTCGGAGAAGAAGCAGTGTGGTTACCAGGGTGGAATCTGAGGCACTGTGGGTTGTCGACCTGTAGCGGTGTGCTTTGTTTTGGAGTGGAAAGGCTGACTTTGTTCAGCCCGAGAAGGATCAATACGATAAGAGATTTGTGGAAGCTGCTCTCCTGTGGTCCACAGGCTAATCTACTGTTTCGTGTTTCGGGTGGCCATGTCGGTCTCCACGCTCTTCCATTTGGTGCCTTCTCTTGCTAATCACAGCATCATCATCATCAGCTTTTCCAGAAGAAGAAGAAGAAGAAGAAGAAGAAGAAGAATTGCGTCTCAATTTGGACCTTGAAGCAGTCAAAAAAAAAAAAAAAAAACTGTTCTTCCTTACCATCAATTGCAGCATTCTCTGGCCATTCTTGCACCATAATCAGCCGAGTAGAAGGTGGGATTCTGTCTCCTGATACATTGGATCTGATCTGTGAAAACAGAGCATAACTCAGAGCACAAGTGCTTTATCTACCACAGTTCATCCGAAGGATTCATTCAAGTCTCCCCCCACCATGTAACCTTCCGTGAGGAAAAGTCTAGCAGTGGGGGACTTCGGAACATGGGGTGCTCCAAAAAGAGCTGTGTCTACAGCTCCCAGGGCACCGCATCCATGACCTGCCCAGCCACAGGAATGGAGAACCTACCATATCTTGACATCACCACAGTGTCATACTCTTATGATGCAACCGGCTAGCTATCATGCTCCCCGAGCACTACAAGCTGCTGTGGAATGCAAGAAGAGGAGAGGACAACACACCATTTGGATCCATTCCACTCATCCCTGTCGACTCTGTGCAACCTATAATAGATCTCGACAAACTTCTCTTTTGCTTTGGTGCTCCCAGCTGCAACTCCACAAACCTCACCACTGTACCGAAAGCTGACACGGCTGGGGCTAAAGCCTTGCTCATTCCAGTCCCCACGCAGAGGCTTTCTTAATATATGCGCACAAGTTGTTCATACTCTGACCACCCAACCCCATCCCATCCCTCCCCTCTAGGCTTCCCACTTTTGAGAGATGCCTTCTTTTGTTCTTCTTCAAGCTGGCTTGGCATGTAGATTGCAGTTGCTTGCAGAGAACAAGTGACTACTATGCTTCGGATGTTACGTAATATAGAGGCTTGAGAATGTATCCGAAGGGAGGCATTTCTTCTTCTCTGGGAGAGCTGTGGGAGGTCTGAAGTGGCCAGCGTTTGTTAGTTTGAGGGAGGAAGAAGGTAAAGAGGGTCGTAGCTATCTTTGCAGTACATTCCCATTCTACCGATCCGTCCTGTGTTCTCAAGCGCATAGTGCATGTTCCCCACATTACTTTATCTAGAGAGAGAGAGAGAGAGACCCACCGTTTGCAGGAGTGTTGTTAGCCTGTGGAAGAGCTTGCAATTGTGATGATACTTGAGAATTTTGTGGCTGCTTCTCTTCTTCCTCATCTTCTTCTTCTTCCATCTGTGGGCTCACTGCGAGACACGCCTAGATTGGTCCAAAGCCGCAGGAATGGCCAGCCGCCGAATCCTCTACAGGTATGCCATGGTAGTAATCTACTTTTTGTTTCAGCAATGCAAGAGATACAAAGAAAGCTAACCTTCTCTTAGACGTCGATGGTTCATCTTCTTACTGGACTCATAAACCCACTCGAGATCTTCCCATCCTGAGACTCACATGATTGTGCAGCTGACACCCGAACTCTCAACCCAGATCACTCTCCATGCATTCCTGCTCTGGGCTTCGGTTGGCTTCCTGATGCCGGTTGGCATTATCATCATCAGAGTGTCCCACCGAGTCCACTGCATCACAAAGCTCAGGGCTCTGTTCTACGCCCATCTCATCGTTCAGGTCAGCACCCTCTTTCTTCTACATGCTGAATTCCCGACACAGCTACAGGCAGCCGCAAGTAATAATAAAACGTCGATAATACGAACCGACAGACCGTGGCGATCCTGCTTGCAACCGCTGCCGCAGTTCTATCGGTAATCAACTTCGACAACTCCTTCAGCAACACCCATCAGAGGTTAGGAGCAGCACTGTACGCACTCATTTGGATTCAACCAGTGGTTGCCTTTCTCCGGCCTCACAGGTATGGCATGCGACTTGAGGACTGTTCTTGCTCCTCGTGAGAGCTTGGGAGACTCGTACCCAAATCCATCCTGCTGCATTCGTCTCAGGGGAACGAAGATTAGGGGGGTGTGGTACCTGCTGCACTGGCTGCTCGGAACCGGAGTCTGCGTGCTGGGCGTCGCCAACGTCTACGTCGGCCTGCGCACGTACCGAGAGAGAACCTCGAGGAGCGTGAGCCTGTGGGCGGCTCTGCTCACGGCGGAGGTGTCGATCGTTGCCGTCGTCTATCTCTTGCAAGACAAATGGGAATATCTGATGAAGCAAGCAAGAGTGGGAGATGAGCAGGTCACACCATCTCCTCTCGGTGGCAGCCACAAGGGGTCAGAAATGGTGTCGTAGATTTTGCTTCCTTCTCTAAAATTTAGTATGCCTTTACATCCTTTAGTTGAAATCTACTCTATATATATATATATATAGTGAGACTGATGTGCACCTCATAGATCATAACCAAGTTGGGCACATCTCCATGCCAAACTCTGCAAACCGTTCTCATCTTCAGACAATCTTCTTCTTGTTCTTTGAAACTTAAGGAGAGGAGAACAACCAACAACAACTACAACAATTATTTGAGGTTTCCTGTGACTTTTTTAACTCTTCCTGCAGAATCAATTATGGATGCCATGCTTCTTTGACAAGCAGAAGTGAGAGATACCAAGAGCAGGAAGGCGAATTAGTGATGGAATTACAGCTGCAAAGACGATAGTAGGACAAAGGCATCAGAGTATCATATAACAACATCAGGCCAAAAAGAAGGATACAACTGAGCACCACAAGCATTACTGCCGTGGACCTTTCTGATTATGTACAGTTGACTCTGAAGAATCTACTGTTGATCGTCCCCCTATCATTGGATAGGTAGTTTTGCCATAACTTGGAAAGATTTCATTCCACCTTCCCAACTCAGTGAGAGATGGGTTAGGCCCAAGAACAAGCAGTGTAAGCTTGAATTGTTATCCTTTGCTCCCTAACTGATGGCAGGGTGAATGGGATTGTTGCTGCTTATGCAACGAGAGTGCACCAGCATCCTTCTTATATTGGGCTTGCTTTCAGACCCTGCAATGGCAAGTGCAAAGATTTTGAGGTATTCCAAAGTTAAATATGAGCAATTGACATTTGCTCAATAGAAGAAAGAAACCTTACTTTGGTAATTCAGATTTCAGAATACAATAGATTAACTCAAAATAGGGTGTTAAGGAGAGAAAGAAAAAAAAAGAAAAAGGAAAACAGTGGCTAACCACAAATATGAAAAGAAAATGAATTATTTTGACTGCCATCAACATTAGATGTCATGCTAAAAGTTGCAACCAAGTCTAGTTTGTGTGTCATACTTAGATGCATGGCAAGTGATTGTACATCTAACCATGTGAGGCTACCCAATTTTAGTGGCTTCAGGAGTTTTCATCATATTTAGATTTCGTCATCTTTATTGAGGTGAAAAATGTAGGTGATCCCCGTGACAAACAAAAAAAGATAGTCACAGCTAACTCAAATTAGTGAAAAATTCAGATCAAAAGTAAAAGCAAAAACAACAACAATAAATAGAAAAGGCCCATACGATTTTTAATGCACCTTATTCTGTGAGGATGTTACCGTAGCCCTCCATTGTGGATTTTGAGTATTTCTTTCACTGATAAAATTTACGACCGTAGACCGTGCTGGTCTATGACTATCAGCTACAAGCCGAGGAGGCATTTCTCTCATAACCCACAAGACAAAACCGGATGGTACTGATGAACCTGAGAATACTTGTGTAAGGCGAGCTTTTGCAGAATTAGTATGACTAGACAAAAGCAGAAAGCAAATGGAACTTGCAAGATGCTAGAGTTCAACAAGGTAATCGGCCTAGGTTCCACAAACCTTTTGACAAAATCATGCATGCACACTAGTCTGCTTGAAAGATATGAATGGTATGTCACAAATACGACGTGTAGTACATATGCTTGTTTAACTACTAATTTAATTTAGTTTGTAAATCATAAAAGTTCAGGCATACCTATAAAATAATACAGAAATATAAGAACTGAACTGCTTATGTGGTCTGATCGTGCTGAATGCCAGTAAAAAAGCACCTCCAGCTGCAAAGAAACATGGAAATCTTAAGATGTAACTTGAGTTCACTTGATGTTGCACAAGTAGTGTAAGTCAGCAAGAAGCAGCAACATACAGGAATATTAGTAACAAGAGCTAGCACAGAAGATGATATGAAACATGTAACAGAGACAGCAGCCAAACTTGCAACCTGCACATGGCACCAAACCAGGGAAATGCTCAGTAGCTCATAAAGAATGCAACAACTAGTACAACCTAAGCACAAAACAAAAACTTACTGCAAAACGGCAATGCTATGCAAGTATTGAAGCTCAGTCAAATATGTTTTGACAAATCAATTTTTGTTGGAATTATCATTTTATATTTTCCTTTCTGGAATCTAGAAAAGATGACAATTAACTTAATACCAAGACAAATCTAGAGACAAGTGGGCTCACCGACATGCATACTGAACACAACCAAAACAAATGAGAAACCACCATCAAGCAATTTCTTGAGATGGAATACAAGCTAAGAAAAGAAAACTACATATATCATGTTGTGATTCAATATATTTGCAAGGCCAACCAATTAAAATCTAATTACTTTTGCTAGACAAATTTGATTCCCAGAATGTGTCCATGACATTTGATGCTAAAGGATGAAGCAATTCTGTCTTCTAAATTCATTATTCAAAGATATAAAAAAACAAATTACCATGTAGCCATAAAGGAGTCAAAGAACTCAATAAACATAAACCAAGCAAATGTACTCAATATTTATTTTTTATAACATAAATACCTTCCACATTTCATTTGAAGCCATTTCAGATCGTACTTTGCTCATTTTTGAGAACAACAGCACCCCTCAACATGATTAAGAAACAAAAAAGGTAATTCAGACTTTAAGGGCTACAAGTAACAGAATGTAAAGCATTGTAGTAATGAAGAGAAAACCTAAATCTATAACAGGACAATATGCCTTGCAATGAAAAATATTTTGACGTATTATTTGCCATTGACATCATTATACAAGATGGCTTGCACTACACTCCTTATAAACAAGAAGTATAAACCAAAACCAGAGTGTAGAGAACAAGTTTGTTCATAAATAAAATTTTAGTGACTGAAACACAAATGGCTAAGCTGAACTACCATACTGTGTGATTGCAATTAATAACGGGGTTCATGAAGGTACTCTTCTGGCAAGTCAAATCCACTGTCCACAAATGGTTGACATGTATAACTGATTTTATTTGTATAATGTCTAGCAGATGCTCTCCTTCAAAAAACTGTCACATGTACAACGTGTGACAATGTATTAATATATGAAGAATTTGATCAAGTGAAGTGCACATACTGTCACTCCCTGCATTTTGTGCCGTCTGAAACAATCTGTCACTTGACAGATTTATCACTTTCTTTAAAAGATAAATTATAATTAAAATTGCCTAATTACGAGGTGATAACACCTAGATGATATGGCTGTCAACAGAAACAGCTGGCATCACTCAGTGTTTGGCCAGAGAGACTAGACAGATTTTCCACTTTCTTGACCAGGATAAATTTCAAAATAATAAGCTCACCTTGTATCTTACAGGATAACTGCTCCCAAATAATCTGACCATTCATGACTGATTCCAGCTTAGAAAATTGTCAGAAACTAAGGCATTACTATTAGGGCCAGGAAAACATTCAATTTTACTTCAGTTCATATGTCCCAATATACAGGTCAATATTGTAAAGATTAATATAATGAATGCAATTTTCAGTTCTGCCCAGTGAAAGAAATCCAGCATTGGAGACGTTTTGTTTTCTAGAAATTGATAGGAAAAGATGAGTACAACTTAGGTCTATCATTTTCTGCTTTGGTGAACTTTCACTAAGACGTTAAACATGATGAATCTAGACACATCCTCGGACTCTATACCTTTTTCCTAGTAGAACTCCAAAAATAATGGTCACTTTACAATTTTTTCTAACTACAACTTCTCTAATGATGAAATAAAAAATCAGAACAAAATATCAAAAGCATAGAAAAAATGACTTGGATCTGTTCAACTTGCCGCTACAAACATAGGCTTGACTCACTCAAACCCTTTGAGTTGAATTGCATAAAAAAAAAAGTATATTTATCTTCACAATTTAGTAATCTTTAAAAGAAAGTTTTAGCAAGCTAATTTACTATAAGATGACAAGCATGTACCTTGAGTTGGGATCTCATTTATGTTCCGGATGATGAAGAATGCAACTACAGGCACCATTCCCTCTAACTGTTCTCTTATTAGTAATGATGATAATGCTTTACGGCTTTGTTGTTATTGGTGATGACGTGGATAATGGATGCAGCTCATACATATACATGAGATGTGTTTCGTAACTTTTGAGATATTAAAAGAGCCTGGTCTAACCTAATTGGTTAAACTAGTCAATAGTTAACATATCAAACGATGCTTACCATAGCATGCTAAAGCACCACCTAGTAGGAGTATAGCTACAGAAAAGATATCCAGAGAAACCTGCAAATGAAAAACAGAAAAAAAAATTATTTTATATATTTCCATGAAAAACAAACTCAAGAGGGACTGGAAATTCATCAGATCATGCTGGTGAACAGCATTAAACTTAACTAGTGAGAACTATAATATGAATAAGAGAAATGAAAATAGTAGGTTGTGTTGGCACTTCTTTTTCCATTCATGTACCAAGTTATCAGACACAATGTTGAATGAGATATCCAATCCATCTACTCAAGATGGAGCATAACTCATTGAAATTTCTTGTGGACCTTTCAGGATACATTATTGGTGCTAAGATATTTTAAATTTAGACACAAACCCAAAGACTTATATGTATATTCATAGACATGAACATACAAAAACTGTGTTTACTATGATATACACATATATGGAGCAGGGACACAGGCCATTTAACAAGGACACATGACCTATCCAAAGGTTACCCTAGAACATAAGTCTGGTAAAAGATACATTCGTGCCTACCAAGACCACATCTAGCTAATTGAGGGGCATTCACATAGCCCATGGAGCCAGATCTCCATTCAACATAAAAAGAGCAAGTGTCATACTGCACGTACTATTGT
Source organism: Musa beccarii (assembly GCA_024322285.1). Taxonomy (NCBI): domain Eukaryota; kingdom Viridiplantae; phylum Streptophyta; class Magnoliopsida; order Zingiberales; family Musaceae; genus Musa; species Musa beccarii. The sequence goes on from CM044396.1 coordinate 64,271,306, forward strand.
ACAAACTGGGGATCTACACTAGATACTCTTACTCAAGGCGGAACATATCTCCCAGCTAACCTAAACTTGGTGATCCAATTTCCACTTAATTGAGTACTTGTGGTATGGTAAGAAGTAAAATCTACCCTCCAAGAGGATATAAAGAATGATCAAGTACAACAAAACAAAGAAAGTTGTCCAGCAAAGCATAAAGCACATCTCCTATTAGTAGTTAATGCTCCAAAAAGTATCTCATAAAGCAGATCTCCTATTAGTAGATAGAAGTATCTCACAAAACAGATCAAGCAAAGATGGCTAAGAGTCCTTAAAATATCAGTCAACTATGCAGATCACATCAGAGGAACAATGAATGCTCTTAATCCTTGGTGAGCTCAGACCCCAGAAATCGAGAGATTGCAGAATTTGTCCTATCTTCAATGCACCCAAATTTCCTCACAGTAAAAAACTTAAAATTTTATTAGGTCTGCCCATGGCAGTTTCAAATGAGGCAAAGAAGAGATCAACTCAAAGCTTGTTACAAACACAGTTGTCAGAGAGAAGCTAATTCTCTTTAAGGTAGGATAAGCCAGTTTCCACATGCTCCACGCTCTAGTGCATAAGGTCAGGAAAAGTTGGTACAATAAACAGTATGTTTTTGGCAACTAGGTTATTAATTTATTCCGGGTATTTTGAGAGTGGGGTCCCAGATGTAGTTGATGTTATGCCTAGCATTAACTGTTGTTCTATAAAATAATTGAATTTAACTAATGACAGCTGAAAGTCCCAAATTATCTTTATTTTGGTGGCATATTCATCATGAGATATGAAGACAAGGTGACAAGAAAAGATAATAACAATTGGAGATAAGTCGAGATAGTTGGATTTGATCCAAAAATTAAGCAATAAAGAAAGTCCGATAAGTCAGCAAAGCCAATTACATACCCTAGCCACAAGAGAAGAATCGATAGGAGTTTTTCCTCTACCAATCCATATCAGGATGGAAAAAGAAATCACAGAGACAAATGTCAGGACAATCACCTGCAAAAATATGGTGGCATCCATTTATTTCGTTAGTGTGATATTATGTTATCAAACTTCAGAATGTTTCAGAAGAAAAATCAGAATATTTCCAAGGAATCTATAAAATTTATTCCAACAAACATGTGAAGATATGATTAGTTGGCATGCCCAACATTCAATTACCAAGATTACAAACTTTTGTCGACTTCCAATATGAATGGTTCGAGGAAAGCAACATTTCATATGGCCATCAACATGTGGTGAACCTTGTTTGCTCTTTGACTTTTCCAATAAAGCTTCGTTATATCCATGTTCATCATCATCTTCTTCATCATCGTTTGCCTGATGGCATAGGTCAATCCTGTAAAAGCAATTTTTCAAAAACACTTACCAAACTATAAGCTTACAGATGCTCCTTTTTTACTTTTTACAAGAATGTAAACATAGTTTATAGATGGACTTTATGAAAGTTGCTCCATAGTATAATTTTTAGAAGGCAGCTAAAACATGGGTTGCCAAGGTTTAAAAGTGTATAGCTGATAGTACTTAAACAGAGACTTTTATGGATTATATCCTTAAAACAATTTTTAATTAAATTCATTAGCATACAGATACAACTAGCATTTCACAGGAAGGCTGTAAAAATTTAGGAAACATTAGGCAGATCCAAGGGCCATATGTTAATGTACTTAACAAGGTGTATCTTATGTGGGTATAAATTAACGAAAAAAAATATTTTTTACTTTGTATACAGCCTAAATCAATACCAATTACCATACAACAAATGCATAAATCAATAAAAAAAGATCAGTTGGGATAAGAAATTCTATATCAAAAAAATGGAAACTTCCATAAGAAAACAGAAGTTTTGTTAGCTAATTCTTTTGGTTAGAGACCTTATGTGATTGGCATCAGCTTTCAAAAGGGTGTAAATTAAAGTTTGCTACAAACAAATTAAGATGAGCAGTATACATGTGACAGCTGAGACTGAGATTCTAGACATATCAGCATTTTATGTCAACCAGGATAAGATGGCTACGAAACATGGACTCTGACATGATACTGATACAATATGACATGGAATTAGAGATATCTAATATGGTGAAATTTGAAAAAAGGAAAGAAATTGTTAAGGCACAGATATGACAATGAAATGTACTTTAAATAAATATATTGTGTTTCTGACTATCATAGACAATTCCTAGAAATAGTGATTTAAAAAGCACTAGACGCCAAAAGATGCTAAGGTCCCAAAACGCCTGAGGCTCCCAGGCACTCATCCGAGTGAAGCGAGGAGCTCTAAAATATTAAAATATAAAAAATATATAATATAATTAATAAATATGATTATTTAAATAAAAATATGACATTAAATTAAAATGATTTGAAATACCAAGTCACATTATCCATCTCCTAATAGCAAAAATGTCAAAAGACTCAAAATTCAAAATAATAAAGTTTTACATCAAAGTCATTCATCATCATAATCAACATTGTCGTCGTTTTCAAACAATTCATCTTCATTGAGTTCATTCTTTTCCTCAGAATCTATTGAATTGCTTTGTACACTTGTCATTTATCCTGAAACCCTAATAATAATTTCAAATAAACAAATATTAGCAATGTTAAAATCTAAATAGTATATTATTAATCTAATAAATAAAGATTATTTTGTACAGTAATTAATAATCTACTATTAACATATTGTTAACAGTAGTAGGGAAGAGCAGAGGTCGACGGTAAGAAGTCGCAGTAAAAAGTTATAGTGAGAAGCTGAGTCGCGGACAATAGTAGGCGCAGGCAACGGCAACGGTAGCAGACAACAGCAACAGACAACAGATAGCAGACAACAGCGAAAGCTGAGGAGACTCGGTCGTCGACAGAGGAAGACTCGAAGGTAGCGGGAGAAACCATCGACGACGGAGGCAGAGGGAGAAATCGTCGACGACAAACGCAAAGGGAGAAAACTTCTACGGCGGAAACAATGAGAGAAGCATGGGTAGGGTTGGGAGTTGGGGTCACGCGTTGATATAACTGCGTGTGTTGGTTGGTTCAATTGAACCAACTAACACAAATTTAACTGAACCAGAGTTTTAAGTCTGGTTCGATCGCCTTATATCACCCAGGCGCTCACCCAAAGAGCCCCACACCTAAGCTTGGGCGAGCGCGCTCTTTGAAGCGCATCACCTGACCCTTAAACGAGGCGCTCAAGCCTCACCTTATCTCACTCGAGCGCCTGATTGCCTTTTTAAATCGCTGTCTACAAGTCAAGGAATACATAATAACATGATATGGAATTATAGATGTCTAATATGGTGAAATTTGAGAAAAGGAAAGAAAATGTTAAGACATGGATATGACAATGAAATGTACTTTAAATACATATGTGTTTCTAACCAGCATAGACAATTCCTAGAAGTCAAAGAATACACAATAATAAAACATGAAGAACAACAACAATCAGTTTATGTGCATTTCTAATAACATAATGTTTTAAAATAAGGTGATTTAACTGATTAAAAACTAAGACAAATTCATCATTATGTTTTTGGTGACTACTGTCTGATGCTCAACAAAAATAATTTCATCAAATCAATATATTGGTAAAAAAAAAACATCTTTAAACATCAAAAAAGGTTCCACCAATTAATACATACAAAGTATGCCACAAGTAGAATCTTTAAACACTATTTTAAATCAAATATTTCAGGAACTTGTGCAATGCCTTAGTTATATCTCAGAAACAAAGAAGATAAGTTACTCACCAGAAAGACACAAGCAGAAGGAAAGCAGCTAGAAACAGAATCTGAGGACAAGCTGCAAAATAGTTTTTAACTTTTAACCAATTTAAAAATTAGCATCAGAGTTGAATGCACAGTAGAATTTGAAGAAGCCAACTGAAGTAACTTTGATTAAAATCGTGCTTACCCATGAGGATAAACCCACAGCCATGTGACCAACACTGCCATCCCTCACAAGTAGCAACAATAGTAAAAATAAAGTACACCAAGTAGCCTGCCATATGATTAACATATATCATTTTTAAGAGTGGCAAAATGAATCATTTTTATGAATAGATGACAAAATATATTAGAACAAATAAAATAATAATATACTGGAACTATCATATGAAAATTATCAGAAGCTCTATAACATGTAGCAGAATAAGCAGGAGAATTTCAAATAGCAGGAAAAACACTTTTCATGGAAATAAGCTTCACTCTCAAGAGTCAAGACAATGGTTTGACTTCACACTTCAACAAAAAATGCATGCTGAGGTCTGTTACAAGTTGAAAGAAAATGACAAGGAATCATTTGGATTAAGACCTGTGGAAAAAAAAAAAAAGCTGCTAGGTAATAAAGGTGCATGTTAAGTTGACCAGCTTATGCGGCCACCATTTAGTTATGATGGCACAATTATTTTCCATTTGAACAAAAGGAATCTCAGTTTGGTACCAATACTGGTCGGTGGCCAAACTATCACACTGGCTAGACCACTACAACTAGAGGGAAGAGAGAGAGAGAGAGAGAGAGAGAGAGAGAGAGAGAGAGAGAGAAAGAAAGAGAGAGAGAGAGGAGGAGGAGGAGGAGGTATAAGAGAAGGCTCAACAACTGGAGCCTGGGAGGAGTGGAGCAGTATTAACAGAAGACGATAAAAAGGAAGAGAGGAAAAATGTAGGATACGGCAGGTACGAGTACCAGATGATAGACTTGCCACCAAATACAACTCAATAAATATCAACTCACCATTTGATGAGCTCATTCCAGTAAGCTTACCAGTAAGCTGACTGGACAATAAGCTTGTTTATGGATCAGACTGAGTCAAATTGTTTGGTCTGCATACTACTCAACTATCAGATCAGTAAAACCAAACTGCACCAACAGGTACAGTCAGTTTCTAAAATCTTGATCCACATATCTTAAAGTGTTATTGTTGATATAAATTCTTCTTAACATGACAAAAGATTGTGCCAGAGTTCATACTATATTCCAAATATATAACATTTAGTCCACTGAAGCAGCAAGTTATTTCTCCTTCTTACCGAAGAAAATTAAATGCTTCACTTTGCCAAATTTTTCTTGGACAACCTCAAATGGTCTTTTGATTTTAATTTAGTTTCACTTGACCATTGCTTGTAATAATTGGTGTCAGTTGCTGCGTAACACTATATTGGGCTTTAAGCTATGCTGCTACCATGTGTAAAGTAGTAAAACTTCTTCATAACATGATGTCTGCTCAAGAAAACTGTCATGTCTGACAGGTGCAATCATCATTGATGCTAGCTTTTAATGGACCAAACAAGATACCCTAGTTTATGGCTTTAGTAGACGTCAGCTTATGATGTGTCACTTTATATAACAAGCAAAATCCATGCGTCAGCAAATTGTGGTACCATCTAGTTTACCCCATGAGTAATCATATTTGAAGAAAAACACAGACAGATATTTTTCCAACACTAGATTTATCATTGAATGTCAATTTTGTAGTTGTAAACAATGTACAAAAGGGAAACAAGTCAATAAGATGAGCATTAATTGTCATAACTTATTTTATGCTAAATCTCAAAAGTTCATCCAAGCCCACTATAAAAAGTGCCGACATCAAAGAATCAGATTATGACATGGTTTTGTAAGTGTTACTAAGTAACTGATGTTATGCATACTGTTAATGGATTGCAGAATCTTAATATTGAACCTAGAATTTGTGGTGTTTGAAGAATGAGATCATGAGATTAAAGTTGAACAACAGTCTAATTCAAGATTACTTAGCGCCATAAGTAGATACTGTTCATATTTTAGGTGTCTCACCTATGTTGGATGAGCCAATCATGAGATGGAATATCTGCAAGAAATTAGACATTTACAGAGCTAATCAATGGCGTAATTAAACAGGCTGAAACAAATAGCATAGCAATATGAAATGGATTTTGTTCAAACAAATCAAGGTCAGCAGACCTATGATCTAGACATTAAAAAAGATCTGTTAAAAAAACCAGAATCAAATTATTCTAGTGTTGGTGTACAATACTGTATGATATTGTCTAAATATGATGGTCACATTCTTGAAAGTTAAAAGTAAGAACTTAGCCCTTCATATTCTCAAGTAATTAATATTGGGAGAACAGGAGACTAGATCTATATCAATTGGCATAGGAAATGCAGGAGAAGTAAATTATTCTTCAGGAGGAGAAAAAGCTAAGCCTAGCCCCCAAGAAGAGCTTGCACCTTGTGCGAAAAGTCCTACCAAGGAGAGATTTTTTATGTGACATGCATTCTTATTCTAGGTACAGAAATAAGAGCAAATAGGTGACAGAACAATCACAAGATTTATATTATAGGCAGCAACATTTCATGTTGAAGTTCTTGCACATCTGGAATAGATGTAATCATGTAATTAATAAAGTGAAGAATCATTGTCCACAGAAAAAAAATCCAACAGGATAGACACTGATTTAAGAAAAGAACCTCCTTAAGCACACTTGGAGTAGTTGAAGGCCTCCATATACTGCACGATGCAAAATTCAGGATAACTAAAATAGTCCTAGAAGGTTACAAATAAATCCCAGATCATGATATGTGGCAGCTGTAACTTATTTAGCATATAGAGTTTTGCTTTTAGAAAAAAGATCTACTTGGCATTCAAAGCTTAAATGGAATAGTCAAGGGTGATATTTTTTTTTCTGGAAAACTTGTTTTTTGTAGATGATAAGTCATACAGATATAACTTAGAAGGTAAAAGTAGCAAGATGATAAAAAGGACCAAGATAATCAAAGAGGATAGTCCATTTATCAGAGACAAACAGAGTCATATATCATCTTGCTACACAAGAATTGATATTTCTGTCCACTTTGAGACAAGCAGTCAAGCAAGGAGATTATGCTTTCCTTTCTTGCTTGATAACTACAATACACTAGTGACTACTTACCAGAAGTAATGGCTAAAAGCCTAATAAATATCATTAACCAAGACAGAAGGTTGATAGCTAATTCCATACAAGATATATCATTATGTAAAGCTGGGCCAAGATATGGATTCCGCTAACAGCAAGGTTGTCTATGCATGACAAAGATGACAGGTTTTGCCCAAGAACCTCAGAGGCATGACAAAGATGACAGGTTTTTGCCTGAGAACCTCAAAGAGGTGACCGTATATGATCCAGTAAGTACATACTGAAACATGTAGCTTGAGTTTGCTAATAGATATTTGGCTGTGCTCTACTTCCAATTTACCTACGGTGGACAGTAAAATGGATCTTATAAAATCAAGTGGCTAAATAAGCTTCATACTAAGAAAAGTTCTCCTGAAATCATGGATCATTTAAAGCCTTATTTCACAACTGGTGAATCATGAAATATCAGAAAGGTGTGTGCAACCACCTGCATCACTGCATGAAGTAAGAACCAAACTAAACTTAAGCGGCAGCTAGACTGACTGACTGCACAGTAAATAATCTAAGCATCTCAAGGAACTATGACAATACATAGGTTATATATTCATCTTTTGTATTTTAAAACTGGTAATCAAAATGAGTATAAGAAATAATTAAAGCAGAACAAATAACATAATATTAAGATGCTACTTGCTGATAGATTTCATACTTAAACAAATAAAGAAGATAATGTATTTACACTGAACAACTCAAGGCTGTTTTCCGCATACCTTTTGGCGAGTCCAGCCAAGTTGTTGGTTGCGTAAGTGAATTCTCAACAACTGCCATTAAGAGAAAGCTAATCATTGTACAACAGAACTCGATAAAAGTTGGTGTAAGAAGACTCAAAAGAAAAAAAATATGAAGACCCATACCCCAAAATCACTTAGGAACATATTATTAGTTACAATCACCTCAAAGCTCACTAAGAGGAAAAACAGAGAGAAAAAAAATACTGAAATGGGCTGGAGTTTAGCTGCAATCTCAGATAATGCACCACTCCAAGTTAACCATACAAGAAATGACAAAACAACCATTATCTCAATTATCTCCAGTTCCATAGATCCATAATTAAAATGGAAGAACCCCATCCTTTATGACTGCTAGCATTCAACTTTTTTCAATACAATAACTATAGGTCCTAGTCACACACCTTTCTCAAATGGTCACCATGTATCCCACCACCATTTTTATAATGCGCTCTAACAATATATGGAAAAAAAGGTAAATCAAACAAAAGGAAAAGAAAATTCCAAAGCTTGTTATGGAACCAAAAGAAGAGAAAATAAATTAAGGAAACTAAAACTGTTACAAGACCATTAGATGCTACTACTTAACTACTAGTTAGTTAATCATTAAGCATTCAGCAAAACATTATAAATATGAAAGGACCACATTATAAATAAGAGCTAAATAGGTGCAAGATAAAATGAGCCAAAAAACTGGGAAGCAAGTGCAGGAGAAAGTGAATTAATATCTCAAGGAAAATATTAATAATATAAAAAAGCATTTAAGATCATCGACCTAACATGGAATAAAAATGGCTCTAGAACTTATTACGAAAGCTTTTGTCCCTTTAATGGTCAGCAACTCCACTTTCTGGTCACTTTGTCCCATTGCCGTTGCCTCCCATCTCATCATACCACCTTTCACACAGCCTAATCATCACCTTCATCACATCTTACTACCTAGATGACACATCAACTGCACTCTACAATCTCAGTCCTCTCACTCCAGTTCACTTCTCCTTGCACCACCTGACACCCTTTACCTCTAATTACCATTTCCACCATCATAAGCACCATCCACTACAATAAATCATATCTGCCCCTTCCTCCCCTCCCTTTCATGGAAAACCAGGTGCATAACAACCCATTGAAAACACACCTAGCATGAAGAAGAGTGGAATACCTCTCCAAATTTCTCCTCTTCTCTGTCTTCCTCTCCCTCATTTCTTCCCCTACAGTAGTATGCAATACAACTGGACTATGTGGTCAGGGTGGGTGCATGCACTGAAACGATGAGCCCATGCTATTGGTGAGCGATACGGGTGCGTGTTGTTTGGCTCAACTAATTTTTCGAAGAATTTTCAGAACTAATCATTGAGTCAGTTTACAAATCATCAAGCATAACAAATGAGACCACAAAGGAAGAAAAAGAAAACCCAAAATGTATTTAGTTTCATTCTTCTTGTTCAAAAATTTACTATATAAATTTATATGATATAAGTTATATTATTATCATAATGATAAAAGAGATACTATATTAATATTTTTATATATCAAAAAGATGATTGAGCAATATTATATGAAGCATTTGAATTTATATAGTAAAATTTATTTTGAAGATCAAATTGAAAAACTTGAATAATACATCAAGTTCACATAGTTATAAAAATAAATAATTTTAAAAATTGCAAAGCGCTGAAAATTATAATTTTAATAAGACGGAATATCTTTAGCTACCAACAGATAATATAAGCTACAACGTATGGTTCTCGACCTATTATGGGCTCTTCAACCATCAAGTCTACCGAGAATGGCGATGTCCACAAATGTCTTGATGTCTTAGAATGACGCCCATTTGATCTATTGAACCATAACAAATTTATGACTGCATACACAGCCCAATTCCCATTGCGGGCGTAAGAAAAGATAACTGTAATTGGCACTGCATATACCCAAGATTCCCAATCGATGCAAGATAAAGAATGCCGGCGTGGAACATCAAGGATTCCATAGAGAAAATAGCTGGTCATTTGGCAATAGAGCGAGTTCTTTAAGCAAACAGCGAGAGCAGAAATGAGGGAAAGGATCTCCAGGACCAAGCGGGACCAACCTGCAAGAAAGCGACGACCGCCAGGGCCCCGTCGACGACCGCGAGTGCGGCATCTGCCGCCACGACTTCGGTCGGCAGGCACCTGTGCCCCGCCGCACCCTCGGTCCGCATCCCCCTCGCCCGCCCCGGAAACGGATCGGTAGGCAAGATTTTTGCTCCCTCAACCTTATTGCCCGGATTCAAGAACTATCGCCGACTAGGGTTTGCAGAGAGAGAGAGAGAGAGAGAGAGAGTTGCCGGCGTCAGAACACAAGGTGGGGGAAGAAGGTGGCTAATGGAGGAGGAGAGCTATTGTCGTCGTCGGATGCGCTCAAAACCAATGCCATCGAAGCAATTTAAGTTTTAATGAATACTCGATCTCGTACCTGAAACTTAGTTGGAAGTTTAAGTGGGCCCGGAGTCTGTGGCCACGATGAGCCGTGAAGAATTGCTCGAGGTAACGCGGGTAAGTCGACGGGCGTGTTTCTTGGCGAAGGCTTTGGCCTCTTGACCCACCACAACGACAGCTGTCGGACGAGAAGGCCGCTCCTTTCTCACGTGACGCGGCGCAGTTCTGCTCCCCTCGCGGTGTACTTTGGGTTCCTCTCACTGCCCTCTCCAAACGACGCGCTCCCCCGGGCCCTCACCCGACTCGACTGGAGTCACGAGAAGGGTCCCAGATGGGCCCAGATCGCAGACAAATAGAAGAGAAGGGTTCCTCGCGTGATGAGATGCGACGGGGGCGAGCGTTCTTGAAACCAGCACAAACCAAAACGGAACGAAACGCAACGAAATGAAATGAGATGAGATGAGATGACGGGGTTTGGGCCGGGCAGGTAAATTAAGTGGTCCATTCCGTGGCGATCCATCCACCGGCCTTCGGTGATCCGCCTCGATTCTTTCTCCATTTGCACATCAATCATGATTTCCTTTTGGCTTTAGCAACTACCATTTCATGTTTGATGTACTCATTCATCCAATTAACGAACGATGATATGTGTGATTGCAAGTGAATGTTAATAATATGTATCGCTTAGATTAAAATAGTAGTTAATTGATTTTTTGGGCAACAAAGATGTAAATTGTAATTACCAAGATTAAGGGATGAGTGCATGAATCGAAATGAGAAAGACACGGTGGCACAGCGATGAGGGAGGAACAATTAGATTCTTGCAACTGAAAACAAAGTATCAGGTATACAGTGGGATACTATTTATTAATAGGCATTCATGATGCAGATGCTTCTACTCTGTCATCATCATCGGCATGCTGCAGAACATTTAACTTGTAGGTAGCTACTCACCGACATTTTACTTGAACGGAAGGAGGTCTTGGAATCATGCAAATGCCATCGTCAACTCCCCAGCTATGAGGCAAGCATAAGTCCAAATGATTGTTTCAAAGATGCCTTAATCTTTGTGTAAAGACAAGGTTAGGTGTCGGGACAATTGAAGGAGAGGATATCATCTCATTCTCTCTCGTCAGTAAAGAAGAAGACGTGTGCTTGGCTGATCCACGATGATGTGTCAAATAATGTCGGCATGTGCAAATATCTCTAAGCTCAAAGTTCATAGAGTTTTAGCTGGAGGGAGCACTATTCATCAAATCTTGATACTAGAACAGTTAGCGGCAGCAGCTGGCGGAAGACGATTTAATGAATCGAGATTGTTTGTGGATGTTCTTCTTTGGAGCTGGTACTGTTCGTAGATGGAGGAACAAAACGTAGGGTCTTGGATTCGGGGGGATGACAGCAGCAGTTCACCGGAGATGTCGGCTGTCATTTGTCAACGAGATGCCGCACGCCAGACCGCAGCTCATGCATGGTTGCCCAAAGCCCCAACAAAAGCTCCCTCCCCCCCCCCCTTCTCCGTCGATGGCGACGTCTCCCCCACCGATCACCCAATCCGACGACCACCACTTGGTCCACAGTCTCTCTCTCTCTCTCTCTCTCTCTCTCTCTCTCTCTCTCTCTCTCTCTCTCTCTCTCTCTCTCTCTCTCTCTGCAACGAAGAGGGAAAAACAGTAGTAGTCGTCGTCGAGCTCGACCGACCGGCTCATGTTTTCTACCGTAAAGTGTGAACGCCATCGCCCTCCTTTCTCGGATCCGACGCCGTGACGCCTCCAACTCCATGCCGTCCGTCTCATAAGCTTATATACATATTCCGAATCCGCGATCGTAGTTTGATGTCATTAGGTACCCAAGGATGATAACAACAGCACTGCATCCTTTCCATGATTTCAGTGAATGAAACCAAACCAGCTCTCGAGAAGAGAACCGAAGCTACAGAGACCAATGCAACTCTGCAGCAAAGTCAAACCCAGGCAGAGCTGGAAGAGTGTTGGCAGTTGGCAGGGAATTAAGGATGTTCTAACGCAAATAGTTACCGGCGCACATGCAAACATATCATTGTGCGGCGTCCGAGAGGACGTGGATTTGACTCATCCATCCTCGCAGAAGAAGCTCCACAGATCTTTCTCTTTCTTACAGCTGCACTCAAGCGTATCAGATGCTCTACCGGGTACAAAGACTGCGTTCCTACCTTTCTCCTCTCTTTCTGCGCGAGCTAAATGAGCAGCATGCGGCAGAAAAGAGCACGACCGAGTGACTGATTTCAGCACCCTTGATGCGATGCTGACAACTTGTTACTAAATTTTGTAGATCAGCTATAGATGTAGGGTTTGGTTGGTCTTCGACGGATCTCCTTCTTGCAGCGACTCCTCCGAGACCTGTAGAGATGAAGAGAGCACGACGCGACGGGAAGCCATGGCGGAGGAACTCATTGCATGAGGTGGGGAGAGAGCAGCCACATCTCGGTCACCGATCGGGTTGGTGTGCTGTCGCGATCCGGACGGACTAAACTAGATCATGCGTCGCCGTAGGGAATGGACCCCACGCCCCACATGGCTCCACCTTTTACGGCTTTTTCGAGCCGGTATTGACGTGCGCTTCCCTGCGTTTACCAGTGGGGCCACCGGTCCCTCCAGTCAGGAGAGCGGTGGGAGAGAGGGCGGAGGGTGAAAGGGTAGGGAAGTGGTCTTGGAACCTAAAGGCACCGCGGTCAGGGCGCACACCATAGAGGAACGCGTGCGCGGTGTGGCCGCACTCGGTGACGTCGGATCGAGATCGAACGGTTCAGGGCTCATCGTCAACGATTCTTGCGTCCTGAAGACGTCCGCTTATCTATGTGCACCAAAACAAAAGAAGGAAGGCAAAAGCCACACTCTTCCGCCCACAGACTGCCGTCTCTCCCTATGTCCGGAGACGAGGCCGACCACCATGGCCACCGCCATGATCACTTCCCTTTCCACGGTGAGCCGTCGTCGATGTCCCCGCAGAAGCCGGGCAGCAGCAGCAGCAGCGGTGCAGCCAACAGTCTGCAGGTTTCCGACCTCAAAACGCTATCGCCGTTCCTGAGCTTCACCAACTACCTCCACGACTCGCCTGTGGACTACGGCGTGCTGGTTCCGGCCTTCGATGACCCGAGCCCTAGGTCACACCTGCTCGGCGGTGCACATGAGCCGTGTGAATTGTTGGCGGGCGGCGACGGCACGGCTCCGGTGACTCCCAACTCCTCGATGACTTCGTCGTCGACGGAAGCGGCAGGGGAAGAAGACTTGGGTGCCCGCAAGACGGATCGGCCGAAGCAGGAGGAGGGAGAGGAGAAGCAGGCAGCAGGGGGTGAAGAAGAGCGTGACAAGTTCAAGAAAGTGTAGGTTTTGATCGGTTCTGTGCATGCTTTGCTTGCTCTCCTTTCTCTGTTCTTGATTGGTGGCAGTCAATTATGATAGGCGGCTTAGAAATGAGTTGTGTATGTGCTAATTTGCTCTTGCCTTTTGGACTGCTTGTTCCACTGGGACAAGAACACTTGTCTAGCGTCTAGGGTTTCTCTCCTCCACTAGCAGAACAAATCACGGTTGGTAGGGTTTCTCTATTCCCTTTGATCTGCTTATGATCTGCCATGGTGCAATTTAGGATGAGAGATGCACGGGTCTCCGAAAGCAGGGCTGAAAGAGGTGGTAGTGTGAACCGTGATGTGATCTTTCGATGTGGAACAGGAACAAGCCAAGAAAGAAAGGCGAGAGAAGGCAGAGGGAGCCGCGGATTGCATTCATGACCAAGAGCGAGGTCGATCATCTCGAAGACGGGTATCGATGGAGGAAGTACGGGCAGAAGGCGGTCAAGAACAGCCCGTATCCCAGGTCAGTGCGGATACTGCACCAGCTTCCAGCTTCCCATTACACTATCTCCTTTGCTAACACATCAGCCGCAGAAGCTACTACCGGTGCACGGCGCCGAAGTGCAACGTGAAGAAGAGAGTGGAGAGATCGTATCAGGATTCATCGGTCGTGGTCACCACCTACGAAGGGCAGCACACTCATCACAGCCCAGCCAATATTCGCTTAGCGCCACCTCCACCGACGACGAGCTTTCGCGGCGACCAGCTGTTGCATCAGCCGTCTCCCATGAGCAGCAACAGCAACCACCAAGCCGAAGGCCATGGTCTCTTGCAAGACATCGTCCCTACTCTCATCCACAGCAACCAGCGGCAGTAACAGACTGCTTTCCTCCCTCACGCTGCTTGTGTGGGTTCATAAGATGGGAATGAATCTTCGATGTAGAAACAGGGAAACTCTAATCGATTCTGGGCTCACTCTATGTTTAGCCTCCGTGTAAGGACGCTAATGATTCAGAGAAGCAGGCTGGGAGATCAGAGCGAGTGACATGGGTTTTCTGCGTGAGGAATCCAAGCTTTTGGTACGGCTGCATTAAATGCTTGGGCATGGTTGGTCTTGTTCTTGTTTGGTAGCCGGAGGTTATGGTGAAAGCGTGAGTTGTTATCGAAGGGCAATTTGGAGTCATGAATGCTATTGGCTCCAATTCTTCTTCATGCTTGCAGATGACAACAGCCAGAACTCGTCCACATGATTACATTTTGCTTTTCGAATCTTAAAGGTGAGAAGACGGACTCTCTCTCTCTCTCTCTCTCTCTCTCTCTCTCTCTCTCTCTCTCTCTCTCTCTCTCTCTCTCTCTCTCTCTCTCTCTCTCTCTCATGACTCATTTTGTTACTCTCCAAGGACATGAACATTCTCTTAGCATAAAATTTATGGATCAAAAATGATACAATGGACTAAATGTAAGAGGAAAATGCATCACATGTATCAGAACTAACCATCCTTCTTCAAATGAGTTAGAATTTACAAGGTTGGAAGGGTTTATGCTGACTTTTATATAGATTTAGGCGATTGACTTTTATCAGGAGCAAGATTTATTTTATTGGTCTGAACCAATGCACTGATCAATCAGTACATATTATTTTTTACTAATGTATTGTGTGTCGGCACGATAGAATATGTCAATGGCATAAGGAATAGTAAAAATTAATTTTAAAAAATTTTAAACATAAATTAATAATTTTAAGTTAAAAAAATATAAATTTAATAAAAAAATAATTTAAATTAGAAAAGAATAGTGATGTGTATATATCTTTGGTTAGAGAATCAAAAATATGCTTATTCATCTTAAAGAATGATAAAAAAATCAAGAAAAAAAATAATGCATACCTTTAATTATATAATTATTCATTTGACTTGAGTGTTAATCCTTCTTAATTAATTTTTTAAACATGATCCAATCCATAAATCATAATTTTGTGAAGTTCAAAAGAGTGCAAATGAGAAAATAAGATAAATATGTGAGTGAAAAAGTGATTGAGAATAGAAAAATTAGAGAGAGTAAAGGAAGAGAGAATGCGAGGGTAGAAAAGATTTAAAAACTCTTTTTATCATTCAAAGAGTCTAATGAATCATTTGAATCAAATCATTTTTTTAATCCTTGATCAATATTAATCGAAATATGATCGTTACCAATTGGTATAGGTCGGTAACGATTGAATTTTGATGATTTCGATGATTATAAACTTCGTATCAGGTGGTATAGGATCATATAATATAGATCACTCGGTACGAGATAGTACATGTATCGATCATCTGTTATACAAGCATATCACCCGTATCGAATGAGATATCATAGCATGGAGGCCTTGGTCAGGGTCAATTTTTTTGTTCTTAATGGATTTGGTGGCATGTGAAGGGAGTTTGTTTGTAAGGATTGCCTGAAGGCTGGCTCCAAGCGAAGCACAGGAGTAGCCATGGCTGGCTGCCAATTTCTTCAAAGTCAATACGAAGATGCATGTGTGCATGAATTATGTGATGCAAGTTTCACCCATTAACATCTTTGAGGTTGCTATATACTCCATTTGTTGTTAAGTGTCCATCAGTCTACCAAATAAATATAAACTAGACTGATAGTTAAATCTATGCATACAAGAAGTAACACAATGCACTTAAAATAAGCATATCACTGTAACATACACTGATATAATTAGCTAAAATGATGCATGAACATTACCAAGGATACATAACAAGTTTATTATATATATATATATATATTAAAGAAAAAGCCAAGTCATATCAAACCAATATTTTATGGGATATGGAGATTGCTCATGCATAACATAATTCAGGTATGACCATATCCTTATCCTTCTCAAATGGACTGATCCATCCCCCCCCTACTAAAAAGGGGGTTCACATTGATGGTTGGATGTGTAGCTAAAATAATAATTGATATGACCTAATCAATAGCTCAAGTCACACACTCCCATGATTCACCATCTCTTTGAAAATTTCACTTTAATTATTTGTAGCATAAAGGAATACAATACTTGGGACAAAACATCATCTCATAATTCATGGAGTCGAAAAACACAAGTTAAATTTCACAATAATAGATCCCTAGATGATTTAAGAAGTTGCTTGTGCCACTAGTTTACCAGATATTGATGAAATATATGGAGGCTAGTTAAATAATTTAGGGAATTATTAATGTGAACAACTCGATCAAGTTCATCTCCTGCCCAAGCAAAATCAGCTGCTTGAAGGTTTTTGGCATATAAATTCATCATCTGTGATTAGCTCAATAAATTTCTCAGTGTGTAGTAACACATCATAAATTAAACAATCACTTTGGAAAAATAATCAATTGCTACCCAAAGGTAAGCAATAGGCATTATCACAATAGACTGAAAACTTGGATGTACTGCTGCCCTTACAAAGGGAAAGTGGCATGGTGAGAGACAATGTTTTATTTCCCCCTTGCCCAGAATTGCAAAAGGGTACATGGAGTTGTAGCTCAAAGTAAGAAGAAAGCATCCATGAAAAGTTGGCACACTGGAAATGCCCACCAAAGAGATTACTGATTCAATGCCTGTACTTCAAAGTTCAAACACTGATAAGTAATTACACTTGGTGGAACAAAAAGAAGAAAAGGCATGCCAACGTTTATTCCAAAAGTTTTGAGAATCATGTTGGCTTAGTTGTTCACTTTGTAGCAGCATCAGCTTGGAGAGACTGTAGAAGCTCCACGACTGCAGCTCTGTCAGGCATGCTAGGGATGGCCCCCTTAACTTGAACACAGAGTGAAGCTGCGGCAGCTGCAGCGTAACGATCAAGGAGTTTTATTAGTTACCTAGGATGACATGAGAACCACGCAATAGGAGCTTTGTTTCTCTGTACCGGCAAATTTCAAGCATTCTTTCATGGGCTTGCACTCAACAAGAGCCACAGCAAATGCAGCAGTGAAGGTATCACCGGCTCCCGTGGTATCAAGAACTTCTGAAGCAGGTACGATGGGTTGTGCGATTGGATCTTCCCCTTCAATAAATAGAGCTGATCCTTTTGCCCCAAGTTTCACTAGGACTTTCTTGACGCCCTGATACAAAAAAAATGGCAGCATTACCATCTAATGCTTCATCAGATTTAATGTCTGGGCATCTCTCTAATAAAATTATTCTTCAATTGCCTATATGTTGTTTGTTAAGTAACATAGTATTGCCGATATGCTCTCGATGGCAGCTACATGCCAAATCAACTTGATATGTGTAGATTGCATGTTTTGGAATACTAAAGATTGCAGGAACAATTATCAACTAGATTAGATCTATACTAAACTAACAGTCCTTGAATTTGATTTTAGGACCTGCATTGATCTGTATCAAATGTCAGAAGGTACAGTCTTGAGTATTCACATTATCGGGTAACCTCAACAAACAACAAATGCAGGAATTAAAAGAGCAACCATCACAGGACCTTTCAGAAAGGTCTTGTGTTTGTTACATCAATTGTGTTTCATAAAAGCATCAACTTTTAAAATAAGATTTTTCTGAAAACATCATGGTAAGCATCATCCTAAAAAGAAGTCAGACTCATTGGTTTATTAGTTCATCTTGGACCCATATTTTGAAAAATATAAGTCCCATAATTTAATACCTGTACAAAGTATTCAACATTTGTCCATCTCATATAGCTCCCTATGACGAAAAGGAAAAAAAAAAAGATAGGATATAATGCATTTTAAAATAAAATATGCTATCATTAAAAAATAAAAAACAAAGCAAAGTAATATACTCTCGATTCATTGGCATTGATAAAGGGACAATTCCAAGTTTCAGGACACCAAGTGTTTCTTCGAGAAGCAACAAAAAGCATAAAAAGGGTGAATGAAGTTATTGCTAAGGCATTGATCTCACCTTCTCATGGATTCTTCTTGCAGCATGACTGATCTGTTCAAAAGTCTCTGTTGGCATTCCTGTCAAACGTGCTAACTCTGTTTCATTTGGGCTGAAAATATCCACAAGCTTTATGAGTCCATCAGGAACAGGAGCTTCCATCCCTCCAGCATCTAGAATAACAGGAACTCCTGCACCTTTTGCAGCCTGAAGATGACAAAGATTCAACTTAATGCCAAAACATGGACAACCATTATAAAGGAAGGCAGGAAACAACACAACATGTGTTGTAGCCGATAATTATCTACGCAAGTAATCAGCACACACAAAGCAAAAACGTACATCAACAAAGTTTTAGATATCAAGCCTTAAGAAACACCTTCGTGCATGTGAGCTCAAGAACAAACCGGATCAGACCCCTTGAAGTCAAGGAAAAAGACTTGGTAATTTGAATTTCAATGGTGCAGGATCAAAGTAAAACAGAACTGCACAATTTTCATCCATCTTAACATCAGTGCTCAACATCAATCAAGAAAAAAAGTATTAAAGAAGAGAATCGTGTTTCTGAACTTAGGGATAATAATATGCTAAACTAAAGTTCCTCTAGGACATAAACTTCCAAGTTTTATTTCTATTAACAACACAAACAAAGATAAAAATCAATATTTTCACATCCAACAGCATCTATAACATCCTACAGAAATAGTAGAAGTATTCTATCTTCATTCAAAAGTGAGAGAGAGATTAATATCATTAGTGATAAAGAGAATATCATCGACCTATCGTCATCCGACACATGGCTTCTGCGTGACGTCCATGCTGGAAGGAGACAAGTTGCCCCCCACCGATCTACCTGCGAGGACAAGAGTCCAAGACAAGCAATTGCAGGTTATCTCTCCCCTTGTCACCCACGTGGAGACAAGGCCAAGGGAGGGTTGTTAGTGGCGGTTGAGGGCTGCCTCTATGTAGAATATTTCACAAAATATTTCACCCATTTACGATCAGGTATAAAAGCTCATTGTAGCACAGTCACAAGGGGTCATTTTTCACCATTTGCATCAACACACACCTACCTCGGGTTACTAACTTAGGCGTCAAAGGGATTGGGTTGGGAAACCTCTCTCGACCTTCGTCTTCGTGCAAGTAGCACTTCGAGAGCTTGGCGTTTCCACCTCGAAGACATCTTGGACAATCCTGCACACACGGGTAATGTAATATCCCTCATTTCTGAAATATTTGTAAGGACTTGTTTGTAGTGTAAGGACCAGTTTTGAAATGTTTATAGGGACCTATTTGTAAATATAAATAATATAAGGACTGAATTGCAAAAGTACAAAAAAACAAAATATCTTCCATCGTCTCTTATATTTGCCTTCATTCTTAAGGAACCTAAGAAGGCAGCAATCAGTAGAGAAGAGAGGAGAAGAAGAAGAAGTGATTTGGGCTTAGGGTTTTAGAGTAATTTCTTTCATTTGAGATCTAATCCTTCAAAGGCAAGTGTTCTAACCCTTTCCTATAGCAATTCAAATCTCTGCTTTTGCCTTGATTATGAGAAATTTGAAGAGTTTTGGCCTTACATCTGATATCAATCCCGTTTAGTTATAAAACTTTGAATCTAGAATTTTTTAAGATTCTGACCTTTATGCCTTGTTTTAGTCATTACTCTTTGTACTAAATTCTGATTTGGGCAAAACTTGCTTCATTTGAAATTAGACTCATAGATCTTTCTTTCGAAGTGTACATTTTGCTTTGTTCCTCCTATTGTAGCGGGAACGTGAGTTAGAAAAATCCATAAGGGCAAAACTTGCTTCATTTGGGCAAAACTGGCGGGAAGCACATGACGAAGTGTACCCGAGCCACGTGAATTAAGAAAAATCGACCTTCGTCAGTTTTCACACAACTCATGAAGATCAAGCGCCCAAACCCTTGTCCGCTTTCTCTCGACACGAGGAGGTCATGCAACCCTAAACCTCGTTGGTGTTAAAAGGCACTTATCAAGCATCTGAAGGTGTAGGCTAGGCATCCCCCACCCTCGTCAACGTTCATCCGATGCATGGAGGTTAGCGGTTCTAGAGACAAAAGCTGGGAAACTCGACCCCCTTCATTGCCAAGGTGTGGAGGTTGAGCCCCCTTGCTATCGAGGTCCAGGGGTCAGGAAACCCAACCCCTCTCATTGCTGAGGTGCGAAGGTCGAGTAACCTAACCCCCCTTGATGTCGAGGTGTGAAGCTAGAGAAACCTGACTCCTCTCATTGCCGAGGCATAGAGGTCGGGAAATCCAACCCCCCTCACTACCAAGGTGTGGAGGTTAGGCGTCCCAACTCCCTCACCACTAAGGTGTGGAGGTTAGGTGCTTCGACACCTCCTCATTATTGAGCCGTAGAGGTCGGGTGCCCAACCCACCTCATTGCCGAGGCATAAAGGTTAGGCAGCTCGACCCCCCTTGCTGCTAAGGTAAGGAGGTCGAGCGCCCCGCCCCCCTCACCACCGATGTGTGGAGGTTGGGTGCTCCGACCCCTCCTCATTGCCGAGGCATGGAGGTCAAGCGCCCCAACCCCCCTTGCTCATCCATTTTCTCATCCTCTAGCTAGAGCATATGCAGCCACCCCTATAGTTCTTGCAACTCGTCAGTGAAGGACTCGCCAGCCACTGTGGAAGACTTGGGCTTAGGAGGGGCTTTCTTGGAGTTCTTCGACAAGAGGAGCAGGGAGAGTCCGTCTTGGCTCTCCTTGAAAACTTCCCCCAAGCAGAGACGAGGATTCACCGACAGAGATGTTGATTTGACTCGACGATAAGTTCTTCAGCACCTTCTGGCTTCTCCCCATCCTTTGAACAATTGCAGTTGCCATGGCTTAGTGGAAGGGAAGAGAGAAGAGAGAGATGCTAGCTTAGTGGAGCAATTGATTCGCAGTTAGCTGGCCTCGACAAGTTGCAAAGCTTGAATCTCTCTATCGATCTCTTCATCGGGTGGACGCTTGCTCTTGGGAAACACTAAGGATTGGAGGAATTAGTTCTGATTGCAAATTCCTTCGATTGCTAAATCCCAAGATTGGTGACCTGAAATAGGCATCTCGATGGCCCCTCCCCCCAACTCTATATGGTGCATATGTCGGATAAGCTGATAGCTGCACTTCGGGACCTCTTCGGAAGAATTTCCGAAGCGCGCGCACAGGAGAGGAGGGGGAAGGAAACAAATGATATCTGACATGTGGCCTCTGCATGGCGTCTAAGGTGGAAAAAGGAGGTAGAGGATGCCCCTCCACCGATCTTCTAGCATGGACAAGAGTCCAAGCCAGGCAATTGCAGACTATCTCCCCCCTTGTCGCTCACATGGAGAAAAGGTCTCCCCATAGATATTCTATAAAATGTTATATCAATTTATGACCAAGTATAAAAACTCGTTTTAGCACAACCATAAGAGGTTAATTTTCACCACTCAGCATCCATATGCGCCTACTTTGGATTACTAACTTAGGTGAACCGATTGAAAAATCTTTCGTGATCTTAGTCTGTGATATTTCAGGAGCTTAACAATTTCACTTCGGAGGCACCTTAGATAATCCTGTGTACATGGGTCTAGACCATGTCGTAATGGCCAGGATGTCAATCAGATCTTCTCATTACAAAAGGTAGCAAATTCACACTAAGAAGGGAAAAAATGCATTCAGTCCTGATGCAAGATGCAAGCAATTCCAGATCTCAGAGAAGGTACGCAGCTCCAATGATGAGTAGTAAGTAATCTTAAAGCCGCAAATCTTCGAGTACCTGAGCGACCTGGATATTGACCCGATCGGGGATCTCGCGCTGCAGCAGCAGCACTCCGGCACTACGGACGACCTCCAAGTCCTCGTCGCGGGGATCCTCGGGCCAGCAGCTCATGTTGGCCCCGCCGACGATGATGATGGCGTTCTGCCCGTCGGACTGCAGCATCACCACGGCATGGCCGGTGGGGGCGCTGGACACCCGCGCGAGGCGGTCGAGGCGGACGCCGCCACCACGGAGGGCATCCTCGATAAGGCGCCCATGGGCGTCGTCGCCGATCTGGCCGACGAAGTAAGTGGGGTAGTCAAGGCGGCCGCCGCAGCAGGCCTGGTTGGCGCCCTTGCCGCCCGCGAGCGTCTGCCCGGCGCGGGCGGCGATTGTCTCGCCCTCAAGGGGGAGGCGGTCGATCTCGACATAGATGTCGGCGTTGGCGGAGCCCACGACCACCACCGGCTTCGCCGCCGAGGCGGAGATTGCGGCGGCGCCGGCGGGGGAAGAGGAGGAGAAGGCGGCAAAGGAGAGGCGGGCTGGGATGGGTCGTTCGGTGGTGGGGTGAGGGCACTCGGCGTTCCAACACTGGCTGCGGCGCTGCTGCCGTGGGGAAGAGGAAAGGAGGGGAACTCGAGTTAACGACTTCATGGGAGCTCGTCTTCGCCGTTCTACAACTTCGGTGAGCGAAGTCGCGGTGAAGTCAATTACAATATACCTAATGGCAAATTTCGAACGTATGGAATGGGCTTTTATCTGCTAGTAATTAGTTTTCTTAAAAAAGCGAGGCTCTGATCTCCCAATTCTTCTGTACATAAAAATGGGATCAGTGTGCATAATTTTATTTTTTTTAATATGTAAAAAAATTAATTTTGTTACTCGAACTCTGATCTCTAAGATCGTAAACTTATCGTTGTACAAGTCTCGTCATCTAATATTTAGTTTTTCTCTTTTAGCAAAATAAAATTATAACATGTAATAATTTTTTAACAAATTCCTTAAAAGAGTTCCTAATTTTACCATTTTCTGGTTCCTATTTTTCGTTTTTTTAATTTTTAAATTTTCATGAAACATTTCAAATAACTTACAAATATGTTTTTAAAATTTTTAGGTCTTTACATGATGTTATAATTTTTTTTTATTTCACTCAATTTAATGAATTTTTTATAACTTGGAGAAAAAACCGCTTGATTATTATTATGGAAATGTTTTATGAGATTTTAAGGGAAAAAAAAATTGGGTTACGTTGTTATAAAAGACATGAGTTACACTGTTTTTTAATATAGTTATATTGTTTTTAGGTCACATACAAAAATAATCTAATGGCATTAAAAAACTTGACATATTTTCTAAAAATTATTTATTTTTTAGAAAACCTTTCAAATAACTTGCAGATGCCTAAATGACAATTTTTCTATATTTAAGCCATTAAAATAGATATTTTAAATTATTTCAACCATTTAAAAGTGTGAATTATGATTTTTTATTTTACTCAATTTATGTTTAATTTCCCAAAACTTTAGAATAAAAAAATATTTTATTATTATTATAGAAGACTTGGAGTTATATTGTTTTTGAATGAGGTTAGATTGTTTTTCGGATCATATATAAATTTTTTTTTATTTTTTAGCAATTAAGAGATGTCTTTCCAGTTAATTCGACTCTTAGTTTTTTAATTTTTTATTTTTGTTCAATTTAAGTTGAAATTATAAAATTATAATTGTGTCATTATTTTTGTTATATTTTTTATTTTTATAATATTTACATTTATAATTTTAAGATTATTTTTAATTTTTATTTTTATTAATATAAATTAATAGACTACTATTATTTAATTTATTATTTATTATTTATTATTTATCTTGGACCAATTTAAAATTTAGATTGGTTTAATACATCAGATTGGTTCGATATAATAAGTTTGAGAAAAGGAAAAAGAAAGGAGGAAAAGACAAACAAATTTGATTGAGGATAACTTTGTCATTTTGAAAACTATCGACTCAAAGGAAAAATAAAAATAAGGATTTTTAAAGAAAATTTGACCATAAGTTTTTTTTCATATGTACAAAAATATAAGCTTCCTATTATTGTCAACCCACCACATTTTCTAGCTAACCATCACCAGAATGCAACACACAGTGTACTGCTGTGTAATAAATCTTTTAATAAAGAGTTAATAAATATAGGAGTTCCATGAGTTGGTAGATGCTGAAACATATTTGTCATTTAAACCCTTGACAAACTAATTATTATATGGAGAAGGCTGTATCAATAACCAATCAAATCATAGAATATCAAGAAGATTAATTGCATCAAACAATTCTTTCCATCCAGCTCTATTTTCATATTTAATTTGAAAATTGCTAGATTTCGTTCACAAACCAATCTCAAATTAATTGCACCAAATGAAGCCCTGATAGATTCCTCAATATAGAATTGTCATAGCATCAGAAACAGCATAGTGTTAGCCTCATTGCAGAAATATCATATCTAAAAGAGTTTTTTTTCCACAAAATGCACGAAAATGTCATTCAAGAAACTTCTCATGAGCTATGTTCCCTAAAACAAACACACGTCAAAACATAAACAACATATGTGCAAACCCCGTCAACAGAGAAAAATAATGAACACAAAGAGAAGCATAAAAAAGCCATCCGATATGAAGTTCCCGGTGGTTTGCCAATTCCATCGATTCATACAGAGGTGAAGTCAAAGAACTTGCCTTAATCCTGTCAACATAAGCCACTTTAAATTACTAGGCCCCTCCCTCACGAACAGTTCCATCCAGAGACATTTCCTGCACCTCCAAGGAATAAGTACAAGTGTGCCATAAGAAACCCGGTGGCGATTAAGCCACTAGAAACCGAATTTGCAGCTGTAACCAAAGATGAACTTTTAAACTGTTCCCACTTACCGTAGCAATGCGCATTGCAAGTAGGAAGCTCACTTATATCACATTCTTTCCCTCTCTGTAATTTTCTTCTTTCCCTTGTATGCTCTCAGTCTTCCTATTGGAAAGCCTTGAATTGAATGTTTGAGTACGTGTATTGCTCATCAAGATGGCTTATCGATCAGCTCTTGGTGCTTAATACATCCTTGCCATGCCAAACTGAAGAGTACCAACTTTTCTATCACCACCAGCAGCTGCTGCGACAATCCCATTAAATGGGGATTTTGCCTGTAACACGTTTGCCTCCGTGGTATTTCTCTCAACCGAATCAGCCTTGGGTCCTGCAAGATAAAAGGGGGCAGCTCTCGTGCCAAGAGCTATATCTGGAGCCAAGTTACTAGTCATGCCTGGTTGGGACGGTCTATGCTGTATGGGTCCCCGTTCACGTTCAGCATCTATTGGGTCACTGTTTGAGTTCTCTGACCTCCCATTGGTACTACGGAAACAATACGGAGGAATGGCTGGTTCCACTGGAAGAACAGGGTTCCTAGCGAAATGCCTAGGGTCATAGGCATCCTTAAAAATACTCCCACTTTCCTTTGGCATTATTGGACCAACAACTTTTCCTGGCCTAGCTGGAAATATAAAGCCAAATACTAGATTATCGGTGTGCAACAGCATCACAATTACTTGTGGCCAATCTTGCATTTAAGCAATTACCAGTTGGGATCCTTTGAGGTGCCTGTGAAGCCCTTGCTATTCTTCCAGATGACCTTTCAATATCTCGAGAGTTCTTGTGTGCTGCATTTGTGCCTTGCCCATCCCTTGAAGAGCCCATATTTGGTTGTTCCATTGGAGGGATGGTAGTAGAGTGGACCACCGCAGACCTGCAAAGGGGCAAATGAATCTTTGCATAAAGATCCAAAACTGCAGTAGAAAACAATAAACACATTTTAATCAGTTGCAAAGCATGTTCATCAAAGACATAAATAAAAGCTAACCAGTCGCTTCTAGAAACTTTGAAAAGGGCAGAGAAAAGGTCAAAATATAAGAAAAACAAAAACGAACCTGTTGCATACTACATTCCTGTTTCATGCTTCAGATTTCTTCTAATACCAAATTAATCTGTATGCTAAAAGAGGATGAAGCTTTGCTAAGATGACGCCACAACACTGTTTAAGGCCTATTTGATTGGTCACGTTTTCCACCTATGATGCATTTCTCCTGCTCAAATGAAAATTGATGATAGTTTATGTTGAAGCAAATACTAGAGATGCAGCCTTCCTCTTTTGTTTTTGATAGTATACATGAAAACACTAGCTGTTAAGAAAATTATTGGAAAGTTAACCAACATGGTGCTTAAGGAAAATCCAAATGCACCACAGCAGTTTTGTTCTGCAATCAAGAATAGCCTATGCCCTAGCTCGTTAAATTATATCTTAAAAAGAATTAATCCTCCTCAATCATGAAAATTTTTTGAACATAAGCTAAATGCATGAAAAATAGAAGGAATCAAATTCAGGATCTGAATGTCAAATTACCTAGGGAGAGAAACATGCTTCCTATCTAACGGAATGCCAAATCCACTTTTACCACCATTCTCCTCGAGGTATGCAAATTGCTTTCTAAACTGATCCACAGCACTGCATAAAAAGAAAGCAGGAAATGTTACCAAGAACAGGAATGTCAGTGATGTGTTGAGTATGATTAGGAAATGAAGGGAATAAATATCTGAAATTCAGAACCTAGGATATACAAATTTTGTCTTTTCAGTTCGATTAACTTTGTCTTTAAGCAGCTGAGGATGATGTTCTAATATCTCAAGGAAGATTAGCTCTTGTACGTCTTCTTTGGTCAATCTTCGACACTCAAACTCAAATTCCATTTTCCTGATTGGTTGGCAAGATGGTTCTCTCTCTATTTTGGCAAGACCTTTGAAATATGGATCAGCTAATGCCTGATAAACCAGAAGGAAACATGATATCTTATGCAAAAATCATGTATGAATAAATACTATATACTATCATATTAAGATCATGAAATTCTATAAAAAAGATTGCAAGAAATCACTTGGTGGCAAACAAAAACTATAATGTGAATCTATTTGGAAATGTGTACTTCTTCAGCAGTTGGCCGCTTGCTAGGGTCAAATGACAAAAGCCTCCCCAAAAGTTTCAATGCCAAAGGATCTGCATTTGGGAATTTCTGTGCAAATGGTACAGATTGCTTCTTCCTCATGCTGCTCAGGTATCTCCTTGCCTTCTCATTCCGAACCTACAGCCAAAAAGAAAGAAAAAGGATTTGTGAATGTAATTGATTTTTTTCTTTTTTGCATCTAGAAAAGGCACCTTCCACTATAAAGTTCTGAAGCAACAACCATACCCGAGAAATTGTATCCAAGGAAGGTGTTCCCAGAAGATCAGTCATCAAATCTAACTGACGAACCACATTTTTGCCAGGGAAAAGAGGCTTGCCTGTCAATACCTCAGCAAAAATGCAGCCAATGCTCCAAATATCGATAGCAGCAGTATACTGCAATTTCAGAAAGCAATCACTCAATATCGCTTTGACAATGAAATTTTACAGTCCAAAAATATAAACCAACATAGGAAAAAATAAATCCTGGTACCTGCCATTGTATTTCAACTTGCGGAGCAATTCAAAATTGTAATCAAATCATATATTTGATTTAAGATTTAAATATTATTTCCTTACATACTAGTATAAATTAGAGAAAGATAATCCTATTTCCTTGTTTGCTATTACAAATTAGGAAATACTTATTAAGCATTCCAAATAAGATGACATCATATTTGTCAGTATATTAAATGAAAATAATTTATATTAAATAAATACGAAAATTTAAAAAAATTTCCTTTAATGGAGGTTCACCTCCTCCTATTTAAGGGGAGGGATTTCTCTCCTTCGTTCCTCGCCGAGTAGAACTCAACAGCGGGAGGAACGAGGAGTTTCATCCTGCTAAAAAGAGGTAGGTTCTCCCTACTTTTCTTGAAATTAAAAGTTTTTGTTTAGATTCTATGTTGAAATTTTTTATTGATATTGGTTTGAATTAAAATACTTTACCCTTTGGTACCCTTAAAAGTTTTCATTTTTAAACATTATAAAATTGTATATGTTTTATGATATCGGATTCTTAAGAATGTTATTTCATTTTATTATAGTTACCTTCTAATCTTATTCAGATTTAAATATAATATGAGTAGTTCAAAAAAAAGAAATTCTTAATCCTTTAGATGTTAAAATTTTTATTAGAATATGTTATTTATAATTTTTATCCTTTTTAGATTTGAAATGTTATTATTTGATCATGTTGAAATTATTCATATGATTTCTAGTTCTTATTGAATTAAAAATATTGTTTCCTCGAAGCTTATCTTATTATTTATTTAATCTGTTGTTACATTTTAATGTATTATTATCATTAGTGAATGTATGTTGTTATAATTCAAAATTATGAAATTGGATAGGATTTGGTTAAAACAGCCTGCAGGCCAGGCCCCACCTATGGGTCGGGCTCTAGCCCACAGGTTAACCCAGCCCAGCCCAATGTGGGCAGGCATGGGCTAAGTTTGGCCCAACCTGGTGTGATGCATGTACAGTCATGTACAGTGCACATGACCGATATTTGGGTCGGCTCAACCTAGTCCAATATTATGTAATTATTGAATTTAAGCCCAAATATTGATTGAACTAAACCAGACTTGATTAGTCTAGATTAATTCAGGGTGGTTCCGAATTGATTTAACCTTTCAAGTCAGTTTAACCTAAATTGAACCTAATCTAGTCTAAATTATACTAGTCTATGGTGGTTCCAGACCAGTTAAATGAGGATTAGAGATCGGTCCAGTTAGGTTCTAGTGAATCGAGTTTGATTAGACCAATTTAACTAGGGTTCAAGTCAATTGGGGGCTATTTGGTATTATTAATATTGATATTATTGAAAAGAGATGTTTTGAATGTGTTGTTTCATCCCGAATAAACATGATTAGTATAAGATTATATTTCCCTGCCAAGAGCAGGAAGGGCGATTCCCTTCGGGGATTAGCGTGTCGTCGACGCGTTATTTGGATTCGGTTCCTCCATCCATTGTTGGGAGAACGCACGCGTCCCCACTTTGGCGGGTGAGGGACGCCACTCCATCCGTCGTCGGGAGTGTGATATGAGTTTGTCTCCATCCATTGTTGGAAGAATCACAAACTCATCCCGTAGATAAAGCCTCTCCATCCATTTGTTGGGAGAGTGCTCCTTCGGTATTTGATATACGCTTGATGGGATGATGGATTTTTTATTATGCATTTATTTTGAGTTGACTTTTGGGGTTCCTACTCAGCGTTGCTGAATTTTCTTTGTTTTTGATTTTCAGAGCAGCCTTCCACTAGCACTGAATCAGATCCCAGTGGAGAGCGAACCTTTCTCTACCACTAGGTAGAGCCACTTGAATGATTCTCCGAATTAACATCACTATGTTTACTTTTTTACTCATGATTTGATAAAATAAATAGATTGTAATAAATGTTTATGATGATGAATAAAGTGACGTTTAATTATTTGGCTCTGTATGTGTGGAAAGATATAATCCTGGAAAAACAAAATCCAGGATGTGATATCTTTTTATGGTATCAGAGCTGGTCTAAGGCTTGTAGGTATTTAAGTCTCTTGATTGATTTTGACCATGATTATCTTGACCTGTTATAGGAGTAATGGAGCCAATTCGAGAAAATAGTGGCCCTATCACCCGCGGCGCTCGTGGTCGTAATGCTATTGGCCTTCGCCCTCGAAGGGGTGTTTGAATAAATAATAACTTGGACGTTCCACGCACCGCGGAGCAAACCCAATCCTCACATACACCTGTCACTGATTATATGCCAGCTTCTCCGACACCACAAAATATACCTCATGCACCAGCACCTATCAATACTCAAGATGATGCACATGGAGTCCTCAATGCAATTAGAGGATACTTTGAGCGACAGGAGGAACATGATAGAGCTCCACGGGGTGGAAGTAATATATTAGAACACTTTAAGAGATTGGGACCACTGTTTTTGAGGGCAAACGGATCAATCCTCCGAACGTTGGATTCGTCAAGTGGAGAAGACGTTCGAAGCTATCGAATGTTGGGAAAATCAGAAGGTGCCTTTTGCTTCTTTCATTTTGGAAGGGAAGGCAGACACTTGGTGGACCTCAAAAAGGAGGATGTTAGAGTCTAGAGGCGATGTGACTTGGGAACAGTTTAAGGATGCATTTTATGAGCGATTCTTTCCGATTCGATTCGCTTTGAGAAGCAACAAGAATTCCTTACCATCCACCAGGAAGTAGAACAATAATGGAATATGATCATTATTTCATTTGAACTAGCTCGCTTTTCTCCACATATTGCCTTTAATGAAAATCAAAGAGCTCGTCATTTTGAGAGAGGACTTCGATCATCAATTAGAAAGTCTATTGCAGTATTGATTTTACTAACCTATGCTGAAGTGTTAAATCGAGCTCTAGTGGCGGAGAAATTGGATAATGAACTACAACAAGCAAAGGACCGAAAGCGACCTTTTCATGCTGCACCATCTGCGTATGGGGGATCTCATTCTGGACCTTCAAAGAAAGGCAAGGGCAAACAGCTTGGGCATCAACAGGCAGGAGCTCCTAGTAATCAAGTCATTATAAGATGCTATTTTTGTGGAAAGACCGACCATGTTTCCACCTCATGCCCCACGGGACAGCATGTATGCTTTTATTGTCAACAACCGGGACACATGTCGAAGGATTGCCCTCGAAAGCAACAACGCCGAGTTCCACCCCAAACAGTTGGGCAACAACAGCTAAGACCTAGAGAGGGAGGTCAGGCGAGGGTCTATGCATTGACCCATCAAGATGCTGAAGCCTCAGGATCTATTATTAAAGGTATCATCACACTTTGTGGTACACCTGCATCTGTGCTTATCGATTCAGGTTCTACGCATTCTTTTATATCGCCATATTTTGCTAGGAAACTACATAAAAATCCTGAAACAATGCATAATATGTTAATGGTAGCAACACCAATTGGAAACTCCTTGATAGCTGATCGGATATATAGAAATTGTATTATTACTATTGAAAGTTACGATTTGCTAGTAGATCTAATTCTACTAGAATTTCAAGATTTCGATGCTATCTTAGGTATGGACTGGCTTTCAGCATACCATGCAAGTGTCGATTGTTTTCAGAAGACTGTTACTTTCTCACCTCTAGATCAGCCATCTTTCAAGTTCATTGGGATTCAGGAAAAGCTCCCTCCTATCATATCAGCCTTGAGTGCTACCCAACTATTATTGAAGGGATGTTAGGGGTACTTGACCTTCATTTCTGGAGAAGAATCTAAGAAGCCAGTATTAGAGGACATCCCCATTGTACATGATTTTCCGGATGTTTTCCCGACGATCTACCGCAGACCGCCACCAAATAGGCGATTGAATTTACAATTGATCTTCTACCGGCACCGCGACTGCTTTAAGCCCCATAAAGAATGGCACCAATTGAGTTGGAGGAGTTAAAGAAACAAATCCAGGAGCTTTTAGATAAAGATTTTATTCGACCCAGTGTATCACCTTGGGGTGCCCCTATCCTATTTGTGAAGAAGAAAGATGGATCCATGCGGCTATGTATTGATTATAGGCAACTCAATCAAGTAACCATAAAGAATAAATATCCCCTTCGTCGGATTGATGACCTATTTGATCAACTTCAAGGTACTCAGGTATATTCAAAAATTGATTTGAGATCTGGGTATCACCAACTGAAGATAAGAGAAGGAGACATACAAAAAACAGCTTTCAGAACAAGATACAACCATTATGAATTCTTAGTAATGCCCTTCGGACTCATAAATGCACCGGCTGCCTTCATGGATCTCATGAATAGGGTGTCCACCCTTATCTTGATAAATTTGTAATTGTATTCATTGATGATATCTTGATCTACTCCAAAAGTAGGGCAGAACATGAATACCATCTTAAGACAGTTCTGGAAGTCCTAAGATAAGAGAAACTATATGCCAAATTAAGCAAGTGTAATTTCTGGCTCAATGAAATTATGTTTCTCGGCCATGTAATTTCGAAAAGTCTTTGGTATATCTGTTGACCCTCACAAGATTCAAGTTTGTGACAAAATGGAAGCAACCTTCTAATGTTTCGAAATTAGAAGTTTCTTGGGTTTATTTGGATACTATAGAAGATTCATAGAAGGCTTCTCAAAAATAGCAGCACCTTTGACCAGGTTGACACAAAAGAACATAAAGTTCATATGGGATGACAAATGTCAACGAAGTTTTCAAGAATTGAAGAAAAGATTAACCAGTGCTCCTATCTTGGTGATTTCTTCAGGGGGAGAAGGTTTTGTAGTATATAGTGATGCCTCACTACAAGAACTTGGTTGTGTTCTAATGTAAAATGAGAGGGTAGTTGCTTATGCATCTAGGCAATTGAAACCTCATAAGAAAAACTATCCTACTCATGATTTAGAGCTAGCAGCTATCATTTTTGCATTAAAAATTTGGAGGCACTATCTCTATGGACAAATCATAAGAGCCTCAAGTACATTTTCACACAGAAAGATATAAATATGAGATAAAGAAGATGGTTGGACTTTCAAAAAGATTATGATTTTAATATCAACTATCATCCTGGGAAGGCTAATGTAGTCGCTGATGCCTTAAGCAGAAATACTTCTAGTCTTGTAGCCTATATGAATATTCAAAGGAATTCTATGATGACAGAGTTAGTAGACTTAAAACTTAGACTTTTATCAGAGACAAATAAAGGTTTTCTTGCATGTCTGATGGCGCAATCATATTTAGTAGAAAGGATTAAAGAAGGTCAGAAGGAAGATCCATATCTCCAAATGATAGTTAAAGAAATAGCTCAAGGAGCTAGACCCGAATTCCTCCAAATCGAAGATGGTTCTATTATATTCCGCAATCGTTTGTGTGTTCCTGAAAGTCATCTAGTAAAGATACAATTATTGGAGGAGGCACACAGATCAAAATTTAATATCCATCCCGGAACTACCAAGATGTACCGGAATTTACGCCAAAACTACTGGTGGCATGGTATGAAGAGAGATATAGCAAAGTTTGTTTTTAAATGTCTTATATGTCAACAGGTGAAGGCAGAACATCGAGTACCTGCCGGAAAATTACAAAGGATTTCAATTCCGGAATAGAAGTGGGAGCAACTTACTAAATCAGCTCACTTCCTCCCTGTTAACAAGAAATATTCATTGGATAAATTAGCATGTTTATATATTAAAGAGATTATTCGATATCATGGGGTGCTAGTTAGTATTATCTCAGATAGAGATTCAAGGTTCACCTCTAAGTTTTGGGGAAGTCTACAAAAATCTTTGGGTACACAGTTAAAGTTTAGTACTGACAGATTTCACCCCAAACTGATGGTCAATCTGAAAGGACAATACAAACTCTTGAAGACCTCTTAAGAGCATGTACTTTAGACTTTGGTGGAAGTTGGGATATGCACTTACACCTAATTGAGTTTTCTTACAATAATAGTTACCACTCTAGTATACAGATGGCCCCGTTTGAAGCTCTTTATGGGAGAAAGTGCAGATCACCTGTATATTGGGATGAGGTAGGAGAACAAAAACTTTTGGGACCTCAATTGATTCAAAAAAGATGCGATAATATTCGAATTATCGTCAAAGATTATTAACGACTCAAAATCGCGAGAAAAGTTATGGAGATCGAAGACGAAGAGATCTAGAGTTTAAAGTGGCGAACACGTCTTCTTAAAAGTGTCGCCAACCAAGGGAGTTATGAGGTTTGATCAAAAAGGAAAGTTAGCCCCTAGATTTATAGGCCCATTTGAAGTCTTGCAAAAGGTCGGGCCTGTGGCGTATAGATTAGCATTGCCCCTGGTTTTGGCTAGCATCCATGATGTATTCCACGTGTCTATTCTTCGAAGATATATTAGAGATCCATCACATGTCATATCTTACCAACCTCTACAATTGAAAAAATATGCCACTTTTGCAGAACAACCAATCCATATCTTGGAAAGGAAAGAACATGTTCTAAGAAATAAAGTTATACCTTTGGTAAAGATTTGTTGGCAACACCATTCGGACTCAAGAGGCAACGTGGGAAAGAGAAGAAGATACGCGAGAGCGATATCCTCATCTATTCTCTTGAGGTAAGTAAAATTTGGGGACCAAATTTCTTATAGGTCGGGAGAAATGTAATCAAATCAAATATTTGATTTAAGATTTAAATATTATTTCCTTACATACTAGTATAAATTGAGAAAGATAATCTTATTTCCTTGTTTGCTATTACGAATTAGGAAATACTTATTAAGCATTCCAAATAAGATGACATCATATTTATCAGTATATTAAATGAAAATAATTTATATTAAATAAATACGAAAATTTAGAAAATTTTCCTTTAATGGAGGTTCACCTCCTCCTATTTAAGGGGAGGGATTTCTCTCCTTCGTTCCTCGAGTAGAACTCAACAAATGGAGGAACGAGGAGTTTCAAATCGCTAAAAGAGGTAGGTTCTCCTACTTTTCTTGAAATTAAAAGTTTTTGTTTAGACTCTATGTTGAAATTTTTGATTGATATTGGTTTGAATTAAAATACTTTACCCTTTGGTACCCTTAAAAGTTTTCATTTTTAAACATTATAAAATTATATATGTTTTATGATATCGGATTCTTAAGAATGTTATTTCATTTTATTATAGTTACCTTCTAATCTTATTCAAATTTAAATATAATATGAGTAGTTCAAAAAAAAAAATTCTTAATCCTTTAGATGTTAAAATTTTTATTAGAATATGTTATTTAAAATTTTTATCCTTTTTAGATTTGAAATGTTATTATTTGATCATGTTGAAATTATTCATATGATTTCTAGTTCTTATTGAATTAAAAATATTGTTTCCTCGTGTTGAAGCTTATCTTATCATTTATTTAATCTGTTGTTACGTTTTAATGTATTATTATCAATAGTGAATGTATGTTGTTATAATTCAAAATTATGAAATTAGATAGGATTTGGTTAAAACAGCCTGCAGGCCAGGCCCCACCCATGGGTCGGGCTCTAGCCCACAGTTAACCCCCAAACCCATTGATAATGGGGCGGCGTGGGCTAGCTAAGTTTGGCCCAACCTGGTGTGATGATGACATGATCATCGTATACGGTGCTTGCATGATCGATATTTGGGTCGGCTCAACCTAGTCCAATATTATGTAATTATTGGATTTAAGCCCAAATATTGATTAAACTAAACCGGACTTGATTAGTCTAAATCAATTCAGGGTGGTTCGAATTGATTTAATCTTTTAAGTCGGTTTAACTAAATTGAACCTAATCTAGTCTAAATTATACTAGTCAGGGTGGTTCGCACCAATTAAATGAGGATTAGAGATCGGTCCATTAGGTTCTAGTGAATCGAGTTTGATTAGACCGATTTAACTAGGGTTCAAGTCAATTGGGGGCTATTTGGTATTATTAATATTGATATTATTGAAAAAAAATGTTTTGAATGTGTTGTTTCATCCCGAATAGACATAATTAGTATGAGATTATATTTTCCTGCCAAGAGCAGGAAGGGCGATTCCCTTCGGGGATTAGCGTGTCGTCAGACGTGACGGCTGGACTATTCCTCCATCCGCTGTTGGGAGGAACGCGTCCCCACTTTGGCGGGTGAGGGACGCCACTCTATCCGTTGTCGGGAGTGTGATATGAGTTTGTCTCCATCCGCTGTTGGAAGAATCACAAACTCATCCCGTAGGATAAAGCCTCTCCATCCGCTGTTGGGAGAGTGCTCCTTCGGGTATTTGATATACGCCAATGGGATGATGGATTTTTTATTATGCATTTATTTAGAGTTGACTTTTGGGATTCCTACTCAGCGTTGCTGAATTTTCTTTATTTTTGATTTTCAGAGCAGCCTTCAACTAGCACTGAATCAGATCCCAGTGGAGAGCGAACCTTTCTCTACCGCTAGGTAGAGCCACTTGAATGATTCTCCGAATTAACATCACTATGTTTACTTTTTTACTCATGATTTGATGAAATAAATAGATTGTAATAAATGTTTATGATGATGAATAAAGTGACGTTTAATTATTTGGCTCTGTATGTGTGGAAAGATATAATCCTAGAGAAAAAAAAATCCAAGATGTGACAAAAATTGTTCCTGAACAGGTAGTTTTTTTAATTATGAAACTATTTTATTCTTCAAAAGTTTTATAGAGACTCCCACCAAACCAAAACAACTGCTAAAATAACCAAACTCATCAATCATCCGAAGTTTAGAATGTTAGCGGTCAGCAAATAAAGTGCCAATTAAATCAATTACCGAAGAATCATCATCTGATGAAAAAATTGGTCAAGAATAATTTTAAAAAAATCATGATCACTGTTATGCCAGCATGCTGGTGACCCAGATCCACTTCCGTATGAAATAAAGGCATAGGCATATACCCAAGAAAAAGGCCAAAAAAAAAAACGAGCATGTACATGAAAATAGTGCTTCCATTATTTTTCTGCAATGTCAGATAACATATCATATGGTAGCTCATCTAATAGCATCAAAATTTAAGTATTATCTTGTGGTGCATGTCAGGAAGGATTTATTTCCTAGTTTAGTAGTCGCATAGAAGTGAAGAACAAGTTTACAAAACAAGAACACAAGCTCAAGCCTTCATGCATAACCATATGGTTGTGGATCAGATCTTCATAACATGAAAATAAACCTATCATATAGTCTGATATAGGATTGACAATGGTTTTAAACAGTTGTTCTAGCACAACAAAGACATACATGATTGTAAGATGTGTTTGCATAATATACTTTAAGCACCAAACATAATAACAAAGACTAATGCCTATACCTTGGAAAAGAATGATCCACATAACTCAGGAGCCCTGTACCATCTGGTTGCAACATAATCCTGTCATATGTTAGTGATATAGAGTTAAGAATATATAATGTCATTGCTTCCTTCAAATGACAAAACAAGCACTCAAGAATATATGACCCATAACAGAATGGCAAGTTGTTGTAATGGAAAACAAAGAAAAAAAGAATTATCATCCTTTTAACATACCGTCCAAAATATTGTTGTGGGGGTATCACCGAATGCAACTCTTGCTAGTCCAAAATCAGTTTGCAGTTTGCATTTGCTAGTATATTCTTTGGCTTTAAATCGCGATGATAGACATTGGCTAGACACAGAAGATTTAGTGTCAGTACATTAGCTCTTAAATGTTAATCGGCATCCAGCACAAGAATAAATATGGCTGAAAGAGAAGATAATTATAGTCACAACTTAAAAGAGATAAACCATATAAGTTAGAACTGTTGAATGGTCAAATGAAAACATTGGAAATATCACCTAAGTATGTTTAGTACCAAAAATTTTCAACCATCACATATTTTGAGCATATAGAAGAATAACACATCACAACTACACTGAGTATTCTGACATGACAAAGTGAAGATTTCAACAAGAACTATCCAAAATTTGACATGACAAAGTCTGTTTCTTCTAGCTTGTAAATCTTGATACTATTGGATTGTGAAGTTCGAGTGGCAAATAATGTGTGAAACATGCTAAAACAACAACTTAAATCAGACATATCGGTAGAACAAAAACAATAAAAAAGGCTGAAAGATTTTACGGTTCAGACAATTTTGGTAGAAAATAATATCTAGCAAAAATATGTGGCTGACAAAGAAATAACTAAAAGTTGCATTTATCCACATCAATTTGTGGTTGTTTAAATATGTGAGAGTTTACCTGTGTGGATATATTTAAGTGCACGGAGCAGCTGATAAAGAAAAAATTGATAGTGTTCGCTTGTTAAATCATCATTTGCCTTGATGACTTGGTGAAGATCTGACTCCATGAGCTCAAAAACAACGTATATGTCATTGAAATCCCTCCTCGACAGAGGTAAAATGATGTGTTTGATCTCCACTATATCAGGATGTCTCAAAAGACGGAGAAGTTTGATCTCACGAAGAATTCGAACAGCATCGGATATGTGTCCAAAAATATCGTGTATCCTCTTGATAGCCACCTTCTGTCCGGTATGTGTATCAATTGCTGAGCAGACCACTCCATAGCTACCTTTGCCAATAACCTCCTGAATTTTGTATCTATTGGCATCCCCATACTCACTGAAAAAATCCAGTTCTGCTGAATTCTGCAGAAGACAATGAATTGCAATAACAGTTCAAGGTGAGAAGCAGCAAAATACTTTTATTTGTTTTAGCTTTGCAAATATACAAATTTGTATATGAAAAAAGAAAGGACTACAAACACTAATTTGTATAAAAACACTGGCATTTTATTATGGAATCATAAACTCCTCAATCTCTCTAAAAGACAACAATTATCAAAGATGAAAAAAACCTGATGTCAGGGCTGAAAATATCAAATTTGAGAAGCTGTCATTTTTGTCAATTACAATAAACTGTCAATAAAATTATGGTGCAAATTCTAATTCTTAAAAGATGCAGTAAAGATTACAACAAACAACACGGTCCTCAGGATACTATTCCATAGACACCATGGAGGCCACCAGCATGAATCAACTGATAATGCTACTAATTTTTTGCAGGAAATTGTGACTTGGACACATCACAAATTACAGCAAATGGACTTCTAATCAAAATTGATAACGTGAGTTTCTAAATGGAAAAGGATTCTTGAATAATGAGATCAAAATAGTATAAAAAAAGGTTGGCTAACACACATGAAACTTGTCATACATATATGAACTATTCTCTATATGCTGCAAGGAAATTTTGTATTTGTAAACATACATCTACAGTACCGCCTGCACAACTCAAATAGAACAGGGAAATTCACATGAGACCATATATAATAATCAAATTGACTGGTTGATAGATTTATTTGGACAGCATTAAGCAATTTCATTTCCTTAAGTTTCAGATATGATTCCTGTAACTTGTGTGTATTTCAGAATAGCATCAAGCCACCATCTCATAACATCATAAGCATCCCACACAGAACTCGGATCGTCATTACCAATTCAGAACATGGGAGCATAACCAAATGAATTCCAGAGGTAATCCATATGAATATAATCAAATACAAACGAAACGCCCTCCTTTGCCAACTGAAAGTGTGCAAAATCCTCAGGAAGCTTGTGATTCTGCAGTTGGCAACCCAGCCAACATGTATGTACATTCAGCAATTGCAAGAATTGCCAAGAATCAAAGCAAAAGCAATAAAAAGGGAATCTCTAGCATACCCACTGCAGTTGCTTGGCTGTGTTTTAGTGGAAAATTAAATTGACTTTGAGACAAGTATTTTGCAGGTAAATTATGCAACCTTCACAGGTACATCTACTTCATACACATGCATATGCATAGAGAGAAAGATATAGCAAACAAATCTCCAGTATCGAATTCACAAATTGATCGTAAATCGCCACACATTGACCACTTGGCCCAATTCAAAGAACCATTAAATGGACTTCACCAATAAGGAAAGGCAGAAGACAATTGCAAAAGTAGAATGATAATAGATTAAACGGACTTCACCAACAGATCCATATTCTGACACAAACAGAGAAGGAGATGACGATCAAAGCACGGAACAAGAACAAACCGACCTTTTTTCGCTGATCTTGCTCCATTTTTTGCGAGTCGTCGTCGGTCGATTCGCAGAACGAAACAATCCTTCTTCTCTATTCTTTTCTCGTTTCCTTCCTTGACTACTCTCTCACCGTCTCACTGCAGAATTCCACACAAGATGGAGCTCAAAAACAACGAAAATCCGTTGTAATCATCCGCATTTTCCCACCTGCTCCTGCTCCGGAACACAAAACCCGAAGTCCCGCGCTACCCTCCGACGATCTCTCAACGCAACGCAAGGGACGAGGATGCGGGCCGCCACGACGATAGAGAGCGGGAGGACCCCCGCAGCGCCCTCACCCTCATCCTCTTCGTCCTGCTCTCCGACTCCTGCATCGCCGTCAGACAGCGATCCGGCCCCGCTACGCTCCAAATCGAGACCAAACTCTTCCGCTCATGCGGCCCCGAGGCCGAGACGGATCACCGCGCGTGCTAATTCACAACTCTTGGAGCACGAACGAATCGAACCCGACACCAAACGCTCACCGTAATGTCACGGACAAAATTGTAAACGGCTTGTTCGGTGTAATGCTTGTGCTTGTCCGTGTCCCTTTTTGTTGGTTGTCACTTGTAAAGCTTGTAAAGGGCGTGCCAAAGGCAAAATGCCCTATTTGAGTGAGTTTGACAGCCATTGTAGGCTTGTACATAAAGTACGCGTCGAGGGATTACTTGTAATAGAATTCGGTCTGTAGTGGACCAATTTTATACCTTTGTTGTGCAACTGTTCTGAGCTTGTGATATCCCTTGTTGGAATGTGCATTGGCTATAAAGTGTTTACTAAAAGAGTGGCTTCGGATCCCGTGTGAAGCGCTTTCTCTCCGTCTTCTCTTTTGTAGGTCCTAAGGGATTGTAGGAGATTTGGGTAGGTGACCTTTTCTAGTGATACGCATTGGTGCCGCACGGCAGCAAACAAATTGCTAAGTCCGTGACAGATGGTATCGACGTGAGGACAAGCTCACTTAGTAAAACACTTAGCATGCAACGTGGGGACCTTGTCAGCACCACGAGGACAAGCTAAGAAGAATTGCGGAGCCTTACAAAGGTGGGGATGGCCGAAGTTCGAGCGGTGGCTCGACATTGACACCCAAACTTGACGGTGCTCGAGGCGGTAGGTGCTTAGCCAAGGATGACCGAATCAAGTTGCAAAGTGGGTTGTTCAATGATCGAAAGAGTTGTGCAAAGCTCACGAGCTCGGGAATTGCAAACTCAAGGAATCGATACTCATGCAAGGGCTTGACGCGACGATGGATCGTCTGCGGGTTATCCCAAAGCGGCCAAGGTCGGCGCCATGGAGCATGAAACTTTCTCTTGGATGTGCAGGATACTTTATTATGGTCGAAATGTGCAACAGTGCGACATGTTGCTAGACCCAGAGGGTGCAGTCTGGCCATTGGTGAGGTGTCACATCAGCAAAGTGCATTTGCAAGGCGAATCAGGGCATTTGTTCAAAGAAAGGCGGAGTAGTCAAGGGACGGTGGTCTCCAAAACTTCCTGGGGAAGGATGCGAAGAGAGATGTTGCTCGGCGGAGTATATCCAGGAGGATAAGTCCCGCTCTCGTAACGTGAATGTGAATACGGTGAATGAAGCTGAGAGTACCTCAAGACGAGCTCGAGGATCGAGTGAGCGATGAGGAGTCATCGCATGATCTCGCAAGTGGCAATGCGTTGGTGGACGATAAGCGAGATCAAGTGGGGAGCAACCAGGGCAACACAAAGTGAAGGCACACTAAGAGCCGACCGTGAGTTCGGACTCAACCAGAGGGTCGATTCGTGGAA
This sequence comes from Musa beccarii, assembly GCA_024322285.1. Classification (NCBI taxonomy): domain Eukaryota; kingdom Viridiplantae; phylum Streptophyta; class Magnoliopsida; order Zingiberales; family Musaceae; genus Musa; species Musa beccarii. The sequence goes on from CM044396.1 coordinate 64,312,730, forward strand.
TGGTGGGCGGGCCACCATTAATCCAATGCTAATCGAGAAGCGTAACAACTTGGGAAGACTTGGTGAAGTACCCAAATCGCGTGAAGGAGTTGGCTTTGAAGACGAACATGGAGCGGAGGCTTGGTGCTTTCCTTACACGAGGTCAAGGACATGGACTCTTGCGAGGCAAGAATCGGATCATGTCGTTCCATGGGTTTCATATTCGGATGGAGCAAACTCATCTTGCATGGTGCCAAAGACGAAGGAAGCTTCGAGGCACAAACATCTTATCTCGATAAAGCACTTGGTGGAGATTCTAAGGTGACGATTTCACGAGGCAAAGTTGGTGTCAAAAGGCCTTAGACGGGCAAGAGGATGCGAGACAGCTACTCTTGAAGAATATGCCACAGTGTTGCTATCCAAGTTGCCATGAGGAAAGCGGGTGCGCAATGAGATTCGCTTTGGTAGGGCGAAGTCCCAGATCCGCATAATGGTGCACCTATTTCAGCGAAGTCGAGACTTCGGAGAGCGCTAGGCGATGGATCGTCCTAGGCTAGCCTTCGTCCGAGTGTGACCCGAGAGTGGGTGGACGAAGGTCGATTGCCAAAGAAGCGAACAATCGAAGGTGGCGAAGGCCCTGCGATGTGTTGGTGAGTCCACACATGGAGATATCGCAGATTCGAGTTCATACCACAGGGATCGTCGAGGAGATGTCACCAGGAGGCGACATGATGCGTGTGGATCGGGGTGGAATGGTTCGTGGCAAGACGACACACACAAGCATGTCCCGTGAGGGACATGGTCATCTGGAGATATGACCGGGAGCGCGACAAGGAGCTCCAAGTTGGTGAACAACACGACGGTAAGAAGAGCTATGGATTCAAGCAATGAATGCCATGGTACCGCAGAGGCGGGTCTTCCGTGCGTGCACCGAATGTTGCATTGAATGGAAGCCTTGGACATCACTTATGGGGCCGTGCCTGTCGAGGAAGAAGTTCGGATGCAAGTACCAAGTGAGTCCCATTTGGGGACTGGATCATACTGAGGTATGATCGAGCTGCTTTGAAGAGTGGAACTACTTGAGCTCACTTTAACTGCAAGGGAGCTCGGCAAGTCGAGGACAAGGCCGAGTAAGCGAACATTCAAAACCAAGCTAAGGAGAACGTAAATGGTGCAAGTCCTTCAACATGTGGCGGTGGCATACATGGGACATGGGATTTCCATCGATTTCCATCGACTGCTTAATCGCCAGAGAACACAGAGGTGTTGAAGCAGGGGGTCGGAAAAGGCGAGGAAGCAATGCGAGTCCAAGAGGGACTCAAACTACCCAATATCAATCATCGAGTAGATTGAAGGTGAACTCAGAGGAGTGTCACAATGATCGCAGAGGCAGATCTACCGATCACGAAGAAGGGATGCAGATGCGAGACAACGGATAGTAGTGCCATTGGCGTCGCAGTTGCCATGGTACGGCCGAGGCGGGACTTCGGGAGTCATCAATCCTTGCTCTCATGAGAGGAGAGCACTTGGTCGTGATATGGGCCGTGGAGGAGGAGAATGCTTTGGCAAACTCCATGTACCAAGACAAAGGTGAAGGGCGAAGCTGAGAGAACTTCGTAAGACCGGGTGTCACCGACTTTCCATCAAGATAGCCGTGAGTGAAGGACTTGGTCGATGCAAGAGTGCATGACCAAGGATCGGAGCGAGCAAGACGCTGTGTCTTTGTACCTTTACTACTCGGAGGAGTTGAAATGATGGAGAAGGCTGTACAATCCCAAAGGCGACCAAATCTATCGGAGACTTACTCCAAGTTGGAGTGATAACTTCTTGCATTCCGAAGTTCAATGGCAATGAGAAGGTGAATCACAAGAGTGACTCAACAAGAAGGATTGCAAACACTTCAAGTGCTTCGGAAGTGTGAGCTAAGAGCAAAGCGAATTCCAAGAACCACTTTGACGCATTAAGTACAAACTCGAGGAGGCGAGGCGAAGACAAGTAACCTTTGCCTTCTCAACTCTCGAGAGAATGGGCGGAAACCCGGCTCTCTTAGTTATCCCAGAGGAGCTCTGCATTGCAGATGTGAAGACCCTTCAAGACAACTAAGTGGAAGAAGATTCGATGGGCAAATTTGCGAAGGAAGGACTTGTAAACTTTCAAGGTCATGAGGTGATGCTCGTTAAAGCTCCAACAAAGCATCTATCGATTCAAGAGACAAGAAGAATTTGAAGGTGGCGCATATCAAAGATGGTCTTTTCCCTTCATCGATGAATCCGCAAGAACCAACAAGGATCAAGACAACTTTGCCAACCCCACACCAAAGTCGAGTCATTGGCGAGTTGAAGCAAAGACGGCGGAATAAAGTTCGACGACTCAACAACAAGCGGAGAACAAATGGGAGCCAAGGGCGATCGCGGGAGCGAAGATCGAAGATCCAACAAAGAAAAGAAGTTGCAGCGTCGGCAAGAAAGGCCGACGAGGACGTCGAAGGATTAAGTGGGGAGAATGTCACGGACAAAATTGTAAAGCGGCTTGTTCGATTGTAATGCTTGTGCTTGTCCGTGTCCCTTTTGTTGGTTGTCACTTGTAAAGCTTGTAAAGAAGGCGTGCAAAGGCAAAATGCCCTATTTGAGTGAGTTTGTGACCATTGTAGGCTTGTACATAAAGTACGCGTCGAGGATTACTTGTAATAGAATTGATGTAGTGGACCAATTTTATACCTTTGTTGTGCAACTGTATTCGAGCTTGTGATATCCCTTGTTGGAATGTGCATTGGCTATAAAGTGTTTACTAAAAGAGTGGCTTGCGGATCCGTGTGAAGCGCTTTCTCATCCGTCTTTCTCTTTTGTAGGTCCTAAGGGATTGTAGGAGATTTCGGGTAGGCTGACCTTTGCGGTGATACGCATTGGTGCCGCACGGCTTAGGCAAAACCAGCTAAGTCCGTGACAGTAAGGGTTCGCTTATAGCAAGAGGAGAAGGAAGAGGGCGGCGAGCGGGCGAGCGGGCGAGCGAGCGAGCGAGAGAGAGAGGTGAGGAGTTGCCAGAGGCCTCACTTCAATATTTATAGACGGTGGTGCCCCTCACCTTTCAAAAAGGAAATACTTAAAATGCTCTGGTTTTTTCGTAGTTATACACAATTCTAAGGGTAATTAATGAAATGTGGGATCGTAGAGAGAGGCCAGTTGCTTGCGCAGGGTTTTGTTGCTCAAGGTAGTTCAGCTGGCGAATCGGAATATTCTTTTTCTTTTTGGTTTTCCATTTTACTATTTGGGGAGGTTGGATATTAAATTAACTTTGAATATTTATGACACAATAAAAATAATATGTGTTTTGATTCTCAAATATTTATTAATTATTAATTACAAATGTTATTTAATAATTTAAAAAACGAGGTAGTTTTTGTTGTCTTTTTCCTTCTTACGTTTAATTTGTGACCACAAAAAAAAAAGAAAAAAGATAATACCACTTTGAGCCTAAATTATGTGCTAACGTCTAGTTTAATATTTATGGAATGTTATTTCTAACCAAAGAAATGTGGTTAATTTGATAGAAACTTATAATAGTTTGAGGAATAATGATCGAACTATTATTTAAAATTAGCCATAATTTCTATCAAATTTGAAGCTGGAACTGAACCGATGTTGAGTCACTCTTGCTCTGATTCGACTTAGATTCTGATATCAAATCACAATCATCAATTTTAATTTTTAATTTTTTAATTTTTTTTAAAAAATATCTCTTCGATTAGCCATTCATTAGGATATTGAGAGTATCGTATATGATCATTTAAATTTTTAATATTCCTTAATTAATTTAAAATATAATCAAAACCATTGATTTTGTTTCGATATCGATCTAGATTTCAAAATCGAACCGTCAAAACCTAGTTCAATTTAGAAACATTAAATCATTAGTTCGATTCAGTTTCGATTCCAATTGAACCTGATAGGGTCTGAGGTCAAGTTAAGATGACTTCTTGGTTAGGTTTATCTTTTAGTTGAGTTTAAATATAAAAGCTAGTTTTTTCTATTTGTCACTTTGAGTGTATATAATCATCTGTAATAAAGGTCAACAACAGCAATGCAGTTGGGTTAATAAAATATGTTGTTATGGTCGATATGATACAGACATCAGCATGAAACCATGTTTACTTCAGATCTATAAATTGATGCTACCTAATGTTTCAGAACAAAGATGCATTCCATTTCAATGTTCCAAAGTAATGTTCTGATGGCAACCTGTTACCATTCCACTTGAGGCTCACCACCCAGTTGACTTTTGATGCATTATTTTGAACAAATCGAGGAGTTAAGAATGATATATCATGCATTCTCTCATGTAATAATATTGTTCCTTCCTTTATTTATATATTTATATAAGTCTTAGATGGATGGGAGTTTGGTGCACTAATCATGCCCTCAAATATAATTTGTATGTGAGACATGAGTGGAGGAGTCCATGAGACAGATCAAACCTGAAGCCAACAAGAACTCCATTCTGAATCAAACTACCAATTCATGTTGCCTTTTTGTAAGTTGCCTATTTTGTTTGATTGGTGTGAAGAGAGAGAGAGAGAGAGAGAGAGAGAGAGAGAGAGAGAGAGAGAGAGAGAGAGAGAGAGGTTGAAGATGAAGTCATGACTCTGTTGAATATTTGTTTCTACTCATATTCCACCTCAGAAGATTGGCATTACAATCCCCAAAACTTTCAATAAAGGAAATGGTTGCCACATCACTATCAAATTAAAATTAAATATTTTTTTAGCTGTTTGTATTCAAAATGGTGAAGATATGTTTTGATCTCAGTATCTTTTGTTGGTTTGGAATTATATATATATATATATATATATATATATATATATATATATATATATATATATATATATATATATATATAGTTAAAGTTATCACCATCAAGATTTATCGAATGAGGATCTGAACTATTTGCCTTTGACAAGCGGGTTTCAGACATTAAATCTGTATCAGTCTTTTAGGTATGATATAAACCAGCAAGTTGATCATAATTCGATTAAAGACCCTTTAATTATTTATGGAGGACCAATGACGAGAGCTAAAGCTAAGAGGATGAAAGAAGCGTTAACCAGTTTATTGGAAAACATTTGGAAGGATCAAGCTAGTCAAGACTCAATCAAGATTCTAAGGTTACAAGAAGAGTCTAAAATGATCAACTTGATCATAAAGAGAGAAGGACAAAGTTAAAGACCTCATCTTGAAGAAGAAAAGTCTATTCAGCTATGTTTATCAAAATTCATGAATATGAATGTTATTTAATGCATTCATTCCTTTTATACTATCCTCATACTATATAAATGAGGCTGAATCAAAGTGTAGGACAGACAATTGGGAAGTATAATAATTCTTCAACACCGGTAAGTATTTTATTTTTAAGTTCTTGCATGAACTTTAGAACTTATCAGGTTTTTCTGCTTGTGGCGTTCAACCCAAATCTTTGCTTTTCCTTTGACTTATCAGACTTATTAGTTTGTGGCGTCTTAAGGGAATTCAAAGTGCTATTCTAGTTATTTTATCAATTTTCTATTGATAGGTAATTAGAATAGTTTTCCTTACTTCATTCTTGAACGATCCACCTTGTTTCAATTCGTTGGAGGGTGTCAATTTGCATTCCATATGTATCATAGCTCTTTAGCTATCGCGGTGTATGATTGCTAAATTGATGATTTCCATCAAGGTATAAACTATTTCTATTTTAATGCTATAAAATGTGAGCTCATACATTGTTGTAATTATCCCCACTTTTTTATGCATTGTTTTTCAACCTCATTCCGATCTCCATCTTAAATGTATTTAATTGAAGTATCGAATGACTTGCACTCGTCTCCAAACCAAATCAAATCTTCAGTTCGAGGTGTCTCCTGCAAGAAAGAAAGAGTTTCGATCATTCATATCAGACGGAGGATCAAAATCTAACAAGTAGGTGCTCAATTTGCTCCACCTTATAAGCTATAGCACATTAGAAACTCCAGCATGCTCCCCCTCAATGGTCGTCTTCGATCATGAACAATGGCATGAGGTGTTTGGCCTGCTCGATCAACATGGCCATACGATCACACCGACAGCCGTGGCAGAGTGACCGGAGAAAGAAACAAAGTACCACGGAGACATTGATGGCAAGGAGTGGAGCTCTTAATTTTCCATGTGACGGCCATTAGTGAAGTGAGAAGTTACTGCTGCTGCTGTAGCCTTACAACAGCCATTACGGTGACTTCAGAGGTGGCACATTCGCCGCTGGCTCGGGATTGTACTTTTAGAAGCTGCATTATTATATGGACACTGTGATCGTGGAGGTTTTACTCTTTCTTTAACCAAGACATGATGATGATGATGAGCTCTTCCACCAAAAAGAGAAGGACACGTGCTCACCAACGTGTGACAACTCATCCCCGCCATGAAAGCTTAGCTTGCCTTCGATTCAGAGGGTAACGCCGGGGCAACAGGTGCACAAACTTCCAAGTCCGTCAACTGTTGAGGTGGAGTACCCATTCATAATGATTCATATGGCAACACAGGGCCAAGAAGTGCATAAAATTCCAAGACTGGGAACTATTTAGGCGGAGCATGCACTCATAATGATTTATAATCCACTTGTCACCATACGGTAGAAAACTAATTTTTCCTTGTGCAGATCGTCATGATATGCTGCACCGATGATGACGGAAGAACATGAAAGGTCGGAGATAAAGTGAGGCCAAACAAGAAGAAGAACAGTTGCTAGGCCAAACAAGCTTGGATTGTGGAATTAGGTGAGATGTACATCATCACCTTTCCATTTTTCTCATACCTAAACCCTATATGTACATGTATCATGCACGACACATCGAACAGCCAACCCACCCACCCACCCGCAGATTCTCTCGCTTCCGTTGCCAAAGGGGCGGATGAAGTGAATTCTGCATGTCGACTTGCGCAAAGCATATCACCAAGTGTGCATGCATGGAGTGGGCACGGAGACGATCCCTATCGATCCGTACACATGATATGATTTGGGCTGTGTGTTGATATGGAAGCCTGAAGTGTCTCTCGTTCTCATCCAGCAAAACCAGTGAAACCAGCTTCGTTTTCTGGAGAAAGCATCTGCTCCTTTCTCCGACAACAAGAACAAGGAAACAAGAGCGGGAGCTGTCCCCTTGCGATGGGGGGCGAGGAAGAATGACATGCTGCTTGAGAGGCACACTTGGTGTCTTGGCTTGGCACGGAATGGCAGCCTGTGAACCCCTCTCGTCGGTGATGTCTACAGCAAAGCAAGGCGAGGCGTGGTTTTGGCCTCTGAAGTGCAAGAAAGTACAGCACCAGCATCCTCTCGATCGTATCAGTCGGAACTCGATGAGGTGGAAGTCCAACAAAGAAGATGAAGACGACATGAAATCCACCTCGAGTTAGGGGTACATGGCTTTTGATCTTTTTGGATATAAGATAACAATCTTTGATAGCTTCAATGCGGGAGGGCCTCTGGGAACATCTTGCAAGGACGTGTATATATATATATATATATATATATATATATATATATATATATATATATATATATATATATATATATATATATATATATATCAAGTATCAAACTCAGATCACAATCTTCTTCTCCTCCTCTTCTTCTTCTTCTTTCTTCTTCCAAGCTTCTTCTTCCTCTTGTGTCATTCCAAGCATGATGACAGGAAACACATCGTCCTTTACTGCGGTGTTTGGATGTCTCCGACAGGGCATTCAATCGACATTGGATGTGGACATGGGTCAATCCTGTTGCTCTGACATGGATTAACCACGGCTCTACATCTTGTCTTCTTCTTGTGGGTCTCGTTCATCCGAAGAAAAGATTTCGGATGGAATGCTGCAGAAGCTTGGATGCAATGCCCCACTGACTCCTCCATTAAATACATCGCTCTCTTTGGCAGGCTAAGAACAAAGCTGATAAGCTTTTCACCGCAATAACTCCAGCAGCTGTCGCATGGAGAACATGCCATGGTGAACACTGTTTTGTTTCTGTGTCTTAACAGCAGCAATGCTTAGCCGATGACAGATCAGTTGTCTCGCGTGATTGTGTTCTCCGATTTATGGCCCTTCAAAGTTTGCTACGTTCACTGATTGGATCGTCTGAATCCAAAAAGACTAAAATTTTGTGAACTGTTGCTTCTTATTATTATTATTATTTGATTTTTTTTTCTCAAAAATATTTTAAGTCATCTTATTATAAAGATAAAAGAGAAGTGTATGTATTCTATGTATATCAGTGATGTAGCTATGTGATTATTAATATATACTTAAAGACTAAATAAATATGCACACTAACACATTTAAGTTAACTATGTATATAATTGTTAAGAATATAAATGAATAAATCAATTTAAGTAGTTAGATGCATTGACAATGACAAAAAAAATTAAATTAAACTAAAATGATACCAAGATAGAAGGTCCTCTACCATTCATGCATTAAAACAGAATATATATTTCCGATCAATTCAAGTTCTAGGTGTTGGGTTTGAGCCTTCGATCATCCACCAATGAGAGGTAGAGTCACATATATGTATATGTATATATATATATATATATATATATATATAGTATATATATATATATATATTATATATATAATGACCAATTTCATTTAATGATTTAATTTTTTAGATATAATAAAAAATTTAAGATGAGAAGGAAGTGGAAGAACCTATGCATTACACCGGTAAGTTAATAATAATATGATTAACATATCAATCAGTATTACATGATCAACACTTCAGTGGTGCCACGTGGTCGACATCTCGATGTCATATCTATGATACTTCCACCATATGTGGTTGAACCGATGATGCTCTTCAAATATTACTATTCCATCATGTTTATAGTATATATTTTTGGATTCGACACAACATAATTCCACCTAAGTTGGGGAATACGTAAAACCATCCCCAAGCATAATGGTCTTAAAATACCACTAAAATATCTCATCAGGTGCATTCAAAAATACACAAAAGAAAACTTTATTCGGTTTGTACTTTTAACCTTATCACTCTCGATTTGTACTTTTAACCTTATCACTCTCGACGCTTCATGAATTCCCAAACTAATTTAAGCTTCAGAGAAGAGATTTTGTCGGGTATAAATATCCGATAAAAGGAGCTTTGTCAACACCTCAATTTATTTGTTGGGCCACTCACACTCACACTCACACAATGAGTGCTGAGAATATAAATCAAAAGATTATATCTCATTTAATTATTTAAGGTTTTATACAGAATAATAATATGATAGCATATAATTAAAGTTTTTAAGTCGAGAAAATAATAACTTATAGTGCATTTGATTGAATAAAGATCCGACATTTCTTTTGTTTAGTGCAAAACCCCAATTCAGGTGTGTGACCTAATTAAGCTTCATGATGAAGGCTGGCCTACCTACATCTGGTTTTCATCAAAATGTAGCTGTCATGGAAACAACAGTAAGCAAAAGAAGATGATGGCGGAAACGTATGGTTGATAAGGAAGCATGCAGAAGCGTCACAAGAGAACTCAACCCCCGACATTTATCAAGATAAGTCGCATTACATCTCCCCATTTCGTAAACCACAAGAATAAGATCATCTTAGCTGCTTTGTTGATGCCACCAATTGTGAGTAATGTAATTGCTTGCATTAAAGATCAAGCATACCGAAGGAACAATTTGCTTTCATGAATGTGAGTTAGGATATAACCTTTTTCTTTAATTGCTCCATATCTGTGTTCCTCGAAAAAGTCTTTTTTTAGGGTGTTTTTTTGGGG